>CABHPQ010169892.1:3649-40505 GCA_902168405.1 Peromyscus aztecus
CCTTTAAATGGCTTCTTTCTGTATGGTACCGAAATATGTGACAAGGTAGTCTCAAGAGAAACCAGCAGAGTATGTGTGAAACACTCAAGCTGGCAGTCTGCATGGAGTACTCTATCCTGTAAGGCCTGATGCAAGTTCTCTTCCTTCTCCCTACCCTAAATTTACTTGCCCATAAATTGCTTACCCATATACAGACTGCAATTAGGAGAACAGCAGTTATTTCCTGAAGATGTCCTACATCTCTGATCCCCTAGATGATCACCCTGCACTTGTGATTTTACTTAAAGAAGCAAGTGTTTCATACAGACTCCTTTGTATGCTCTTGGGACCACCTTGTCACATATTTCGGTACCATACAGAAAGAAGCCATTTAAAGGGCCCTGTGCTGGTATAAGGATCCAGAATAACCTGCCATGTAGTAGGGTGCACACCAGTGAGACAGCTTTTCCATGATGGTCAAAGCTCGCCTAGCAAGTCTCAGAGCGATGGGTGGTTATCTGGAAGTCTTGAAGATTAAAAAGTGCTCTTCTTTTAGCCTTATCATGTGCTCTGCTCTTCAAAGTCATGGGAGAGTCAATACATTCTTTTAATGACTTACCATTTCAAGTATTTGGTTTTCCAAAAGGTAATAATCTGTTAGGCAATTTATTGTGCATATGCGCACACATATAATTCTTTGTGATAAACGGCTGAGTGTTATCATTACCCAGAACAGTGAACTTAGTCAAGATTTTTAGGTTTAGGTTTTGTGTATAAACTGATGGAGATATATAGATCAGAAACAGAACTAGTGGTAACTAAGTCCATACTTACTGTGACAATTTCATTCCCCATCTGCATCTTCCTGGGCGGAGCAGCCTTCTGTATCATTTTCCAGACAGAGAACCCAGACAATCTGGGGGAATTCTCCGACTACCCCACAGCACTGTTCAGCACCTTTGAGCTTTTCCTCACCAACATCGATGGCCCTGCCAACTACAGCGTGGATCTGCCCTTCATGTACAGCCTCACCTATTCTGCTTTCGCCATCATCGCCACCCTGCTCATGCTCAACTTGTTCATTGCCATGATGGGGGACACTCACTGGCGAGTGGCCCAGGAGAGGGATGAGCTCTGGAGAGCACAGGTGAGTCCATTTGTGTTGCTCTTGCAAAGGGGCAGGAACCGAAGGGAAACATTACAGTAGGATGTGTTCATTGTGAACCATTCTTAGGGGAGTCTCAGGACAGTCCTGTGAGGCTGTTGTTTCAGTTATACAAACCTGAGGCATGTACTGGTGGATTGGAGGGTCTAAGTCTAAGCATGCAGTCGGGGTAGTTATTATAGGTAAAATGTGGATCCAGGAGTCTGAATCCACAGAGAACAAGAATATTTTGTTTTTATATACTGCAGTTTATAAATTTAGAGTTTCTCTTCTATTAGATTCTATAAATCCCTAAATCCCTATTATATCTTTTCTTTGTATCACAATAAGCTAATCAAATACTAGAATTATGAGCTATGTTCCAAAGACTGATAAGTAATTGAGCTGCTTTTCAGCATAATTATGTATCTGTGTGAGAGTCATTCAGTATATTCTTTAGTCTAATTATGACCTTATTATTTTGTAGATTTGAGTAAGGTTTCAGAGAATAGGAGTTTTCCATATTGTGAAAAGTTTATTATCAGAAGCATCCATATTACAGTGAACTAAACCCTATGTTGCTGTAATTCTACCCTTCAACTTCAGACTTTCCCTCCTATGTATAAGAGAGCACACACCTTTCCACATGAGTACTATATAAATATTTGAATATAACCAATGCTTATCCTTCAGATAATTATATAGTGTGTATGTGGCAATACTCCTCAAAAGCCTGTTATATGCAGGGAAGTGTCTAGGAGCTGGGGCACAAACACAGCCATCACAGACATAGGAGGTCCTCCAGCTGAAGTGCCAAGCTCTGGAAAAGACAGAAACTAAGTAAATCACTTCACACAAGGCTGAAAACTCATAGAAGTAAAAATGCTACAGAGAAGTACGTCGTGCTAAGAAGAGATGCAACTGAGGAATTAAAGTAGAAAGTTAGGAAATGCTTTTGTCGAGGGAGAAATGCTTAAGAGAGACACTAAAGATGGGTAGGACTAGCTAGCTGAAGAGAATAGTGGAGAGGGTACAAGCCAGTGTTTATATCAGTGAAGGGTGCGTGACCACAGAGAGAAATAAACCAAACCCAAACAGCTTTTTGTAAGGAGTTGGAGGTGGATGAACTGATCCTCATAACTGGGAAGTTTAAAACATCAAACTAGATTTGGATATCTGTCTAGAATCCAGTCTTTACCTTACACATCCCATCAGTTTCCCTGTTCTACCCATTCAGCCTGACTCTCCCTTCTAAGATAAACCACCCCATTCTGACAGCTTCTAAGAAGCTGAAGGCACCTGAGGGAATAGGGGCAGGGTGCACCTTTTTTTCACAGTTCTATAGGTCCCATTACAGTTGCACCCTCTGACTCTTCGGACATTGTCCAACAATGCAGGCTTTAAAAGAATGCCTTTGGGCTGGAGATGTAGCTGCGTAGTATCTTGCTTGCCTAGTGTCTTAAGGTTTCTATATTGCTGTGAAGATTTGTGAAGGTTGCCATGACCATAACAACTCTTTTTTTTTTTTTTTTTTTGGTTTTTCGAGACAGGGTTTCTCTGTGTAGCTTTGCTCCTTTCCTGGAACTCACTTGGTAGCCCACATAACAACTCTTATAAAGAAAAAACATTTCACTGGGGTAGCTTACGTTTTCAGAGGTTTACTCTGGTATCATCATGATGCAGCATGGTGGTGTGCGGGCAGACATGGTGCTAGAGAAGGAGCTGAGAGTCCTATATCTTAACCCACAGGCAACAGGAAGTGATCTGAATGTTACACTAAGTGACGCTTGAGCAAAGGAAACCTAAAAGCCCACCCCCACAGTGACACACTTCTTCCAACAAGGCCACATCTGCTCAAACAAGGCCACACCTCTGAATAATGCCACTCCCTATGAGCTTATAGGGGATGATTACATTCAAACTATTATACCTAGTATGTCCAAGGCTAGGGATTGAATTCTCTACATCTCAAAAAATAAGATTAAAAACATGTTTGGCCCCAGACAATTCATTCTAAGTTCCATGGGACTGTAACAAAGTCTAGGTGAAAGGCTTATTTTTGAACTTAAGACAAGGTCAAGTGCTGGATAGTAGAGGCCAAAGTGGCAGTAAGAAGGTGAGGTCCCCTCTTCTCCAGTCTTTTAGGAAGAACCAACTAACTGTGCAGCCCCATCTACTCTAACCAAGTGTCTGAAAGTGGTTAGATCGTAATCTAGGAAAAAAAAAAGGCTTTCTGGCTTTGTTGCCAGAGTGAAAGGGTCAAGGAAAGGCTAAATGAAGAATAACCATGAGTACTCATTTCAGAGGAAAGAGGGCTAGCTATCCAGGAGAAGAGAACAAAATGATTGGAAGGAAGGTGGGAGAGAACCTGGTACAATGAAGGGACCAAGAGAAGACAAGACAATGAGGGAGCGTAGAAAGACATGTCACAGAGAGCTGGCTATGTTAGGAATTGACAGCTCCTTCATCAATAATCTCCTGTCCCCAACCCATCTGGACTGCACACTCTACTCAAGTCCGTTTAATACTAGAATAGTTCCTGGTGTGGTGGGAGCGGTAAAGTCCCAGAAGAGGCTTCTTCTTATTCTTCTTATGGAAGAAACACTACTTACTGTCAATAACATGTGCAATGGAGTCAGTTTGTCAACCAGATGAACAAGTGGCCACTCTAAACTCACAATCAACGATCACCCTTGGATCTTTGTTACATGAATGAGCTAAATTCCTTAAAAGTAAGGTAACAACACTTCTCATTTTGTTCTTTTAGTTCTTTGTGTTGCTGGCTTTAGAGAGGCATTCCGCTTCGGTGAAATCATTTTATATTGCTTTGGTCACTCCATGTATTACGTATCCCTCCTAGTTTTGTGTCATGGGCATATTTGATAAGCCTGATGTCTGTTTCATCTAGCCAACTAATGAGGTCAGGACAAAGGACAGAACATGGGACATACTACTAGGAACTTCCTTGCCAAGTACACAGACATTAATCAAACCTTTTCCTTCTTAAGATATGGATTTTCAATTTGTTAGGAAGTCCCTGAACTGGAGCTGCCTTGTTTCACTTCTGACATCATACAGATTCTATTTGATAATTTTATTTAAGTCAATGCCATTGGTCTGAGCTTTCCTATGGGAGGTAGGAAGGAAATCACATTAGTTTTGAATGACTCACTTTCTGTGAATATGAATAATAATATAGAACTCATTGTTCTACTTAAAAATATTCTCTGTCCTGTTTTGATGAGATAACCAGGTTAGCATGGTTCTGGGACAAGCTTAGATGTGGATGAATGGTGGCTCTTACCACTGACCTCCAGGGTCTTCCTTGAGCAGATTGGTTTTTGTTTCCTTTTTTTGGTGGCCTTGGTGTGTCTCTGTTCCTTGTGGCTCTTTCTCAGATCTTTTGCTTCCTCATCTCCTTCCAGGTTGTGGCCACCACAGTTATGCTGGAGAGGAAAATGCCTCGTTTCCTATGGCCTCGATCCGGTATCTGTGGTTGCGAGTATGGCCTGGGGGACCGCTGGTTCTTACGGTGAGTGACAGTTTGTATGTGAAACCTACAGGTGGAATCTCTGAGATGGCGAGCAACCAGGAAAGGTCATGGGATTGCATTAGTCTGTTGTTGGGAGAGTCGGGGATGTGAAGTGTCAGTGGGGGGTTAGAAAACAGTAGCCAGCTGTGTTTACTACAGGGCAGTGGTGTGTGAAATGGTGTGCGTACAGACATGTAAATGCTCAGGTGTGGATATGGGTTGTCCATTTTTTTTTTCACTCATGTTACTTCCTTATCCTCATTTCCAATATACTTTGGCCTTGACTGTAGCTTCTTCCATCATGGACAACCCTTATCCCCTGACCTGGCTCTCCTCACCCCTCACTGGTACGCCTTGAATTGGATACTAGAAACCTCATGACATACAGATCTCTTTCTTTTTTTTCTCTCATGTTGCCACATACAGCACAGCCTGCATTCCATTACTCTCATAGTTGACTTCTTCTCTCACCTCCTTATCAGGTTAACTTTCACTCCATTCTCTTCTGGCCCCTCCATTCTAGATGCTCTTCTTGCTTTAGTTCTGGTCCCTCCTTCTATTTTCTAATATCCCATTTCCTCCACATTCACCTCTGCTTCTCTCTATGACCCACCTTCCTCAGCTATCATGAGTCCTTTCTGTTTACTCCCAGGGTTGAGTACCACCATGACCAGAATCCTTACCGAGTACTTCGCTATGTGGAAGCTTTCAAATCTTCAGACAAGGAGGAGGTGCAAGAGCAGCTATCTGAGAAACAGCCTTCTGGGACTGAGACTGGGACTTTAGCTAGAGGCTCTGTGGTCCTCCAAACACCTCCTCTGTCTAGGACTACATCCTTAAGCAGCAGTAGCCACCGTGGCTGGGAAATTCTCCGTCGAAATACCCTGGGACATTTGAATCTTGGACTAGACCTTGGTGAGGGGGATGGAGAGGAGATCTACCATTTCTAAAGAGGACCCTACTACTTTAGAACTAGCCCCAGGTGGGCCAAGGTGTGGGAAGAGAGAGGGGTAGGAAGGAAGAGGGACAGAAAAAGGGAGAGACCTGGTTCTGCAAGAATCTGACTAATGGTTGTGAGTTGTGGGAAGGTATATATAAAATATTCTTTAAGGGGCAATATATCACCCTTCACATTTCAGCATTTGTAGTGATGGGCAGTGGTCATCTATTGTACATACCTTTTGGATTCCTCTAAGGCTCATATCTTGAGAAACTGGCAACTGAGGACATGAAATGAGGACACTGACATCTTTGATTGACATCTGGATGATCTTTCTTGTGCCTTGAACAGAAGACAGAAATCAGTAAGCCAGGAGACTTGCCTGATTCCACAATGCTTCATGTGAAAAGAACCATCATGATGCTAAATTCCTTCCTTTTCTTTACCCTCCTCTGCCCAACTAGCAAGCAAATCCCGAGTAGAAAACTACAGTAAGAAAAGTTCCTTATCCTATTGCCTTCAATTCTTTTCTTATGTCAAAAGTATATATCATAAAAATTGTCGTTTTAACTATGTTCACTATAAAGTACATTCAGACTATTGTATAAGCATCACTACTATTCATCTACACAAGTTTTTCATCTTCAGACACTGGAACTCCTATCCACTGAACAATACCTCTCCGCTATTCCTTCTCTTTAGTCCTCAATAACCATTATTTTACTTCCTGCCTAGGAATTTATTGTAGGCACTTTATCTAAGTGGAATTGTACAAGGCCAGTTCCATTGTGCTTGCCTTGTTTCATTTTGTATAATAATTTCAAGGTTTCTTCTATTCTGTAAAGGTATCAGCATTGCATTTCCTTTTAAGACTGACTGTACACACACCTCACTTTGTTTATCCATCTGTCTGTCAAAGTGTATCTATGGGTTTTCCTATCTTCTGGTTATTGTGAATGTTGCTGCTATGAAAATGAGAGTGTGCATGTCTGTAGAGGTCCCTGTTTTTAATTGGTGTTGGTGGGGTTTATATGCCTAGAAATTGAACTGATGGATCACACGGCAAACCCGAGTTTAATTCTTTAGATAAATTATCATACTCTTTTCCATAATGGCCTTCAGCATTTTATAAATCCTGGTAGTGGGTGTGAAATGCTATCTCATTGTAGTTTTGATTTGCTTTCCCCCAAAGTCTATGGATATCAAGTCTCTTTTCATGCTCTTACTTATGGAATAGTTTTTATCAGTGTACTGCATTCTTCTTTCCAGAGGCTCCGAGTCTGAGTCTGAGGTGTTTGCATCTCACTTGTATCCTGATATGTTTTATGAGTAGTGAAGCATATCTTCCTGTGTTTGAATGGTCCAATCAATTCTTCCATAGGACCTTCTCTGTTCTATCCTTTAGGTGATCCTCTGCAAGTTATCATCCTTGATCCTGAAAACACAGGCTCCTGTTTTTATCTTGAGGATGCCATGATCCACAACTTTCTCCTTTTACTTTTATACTGTGCTGTGAAGTGAACAGCAGTAATGCTGATCTGACCATTCCTACCTGGAGGGAAACTTTGGGCCAAGTATCCAGAGCACCCATTACAGAGGCTGATGTATAGCCTTTTTCTTGTCTCTAACTCTTATGTCTCATCTCACCCCTATCAACATCTCAGTCAAAAACCTGAACGTGCTGTTGGAAATAGTGAACAGACAAGTAAGATTTGGGAAATTTCAGACAAATGTATTCCAATATACATTTTCAAAGCTGTATGCCCAACAGTGAACAATCACAAAAATGTACACATACCTTTGGTGGCATGGTGGCCGAGTTATCATGACACAGTTTCATTCTCTTTCACAGTGGAAGCACGTCCATCTTCTGTGTAGTTAAACTCCATCCATGTTCTAAATGGTTCCAGATCCAGTTTCTTTTGCGTTTTCAGATGCCAGCGAGGGAGCCGTCACTGCATCTTCCGTCCCTTCTCACTTGTGTCATCTGTAACCTCTCTTCCATCACCTCTGCCAGTAAGCACCTGGACTCTTTAAACACCCTCCTTCCGAACCACCTCCCCCTTTGACAGCCGCCCTATTGTTCAAAACCAAACTTAAGAGTTGATTCCATTATCTACTGGCTTCCACTGATTTCTCAACCCTTTGTGATTTGATCTGGTCTTCTCCATGCTACTGATTCCACTCTTGTTATCTCCCTGAAGGTAAAGCCACTCAATCATCTCAATTTTTTTTTTCTTTTGAACTCTATAGAATACACCAGACTATTCAATACTCTTCGTGTTCCTGCCACTCTGGGTACTTTTGTTTTACCACTCTCTGAAGTAATTTTGACCCACTGGGGCTCTTTGTTTCTCATTACATAGGCAGTCCCACTTACTACTGTAGATCGCCACATAGTAGATGACTAAGCTCATGATTCAGAGGAGTCTATCTTCAGCTCTGCCCTGTCTTCTGAGCTCCAGGCATGAACTACTTAGATGCTCAACTATTAGACTTGCTCCACTTGGGTATTTTACAGACACCTCAAGCTCAACATGTCGCAAACTGAGCAGTTTTTCTTCCTTACCAAACCGTCTCCTCTACTAGTATTCTCAACTAAGTTAAGTGTGAGGATAACAGGCCAGATTGCTTAAACCACAGCTCTGGGCATCACCCTTAATGCTCTGTCTCAATTCTCATATCCAGCACTTTCAAGACAAATGGATAGAAAGTCCATTACTTTTCTTTAGAGTAACTAATTCTAATTAAACACAAAAATGAATTTTTCTACCATTTTTTGTTATGTGTACTTCCAAAGATATCTCCAATGTGACCAAGCATTTGTATGAGCACATTTCTCTTAAAAATATCAAAGTATGATATATTAGAAAAGCAGTTCTTTTTTTTTCTCATGAGAGATGCTGTAAAGACCAACTTCATATCATTGTAACATTAGAAAATACGCTTCCAAAGCAAAGTGTAATGGTGTACACCTATAGTCCCAGAACTCAGGAGAGAGTGGCAGAGATAGGAGACGTGTACATTCAAAGCTAGCTTGGGCTATACAGTGAGACCCCATTTCAATACTCAAAGAAGCAATGAAAAACTTTGTTTCCCCTCTTCACACGGTTGCCATTCTTCTAAAATAGACCACCAACATCTTACTTCTGCGTAACAGGATCATATTTCTACCTGTTCTGTTTGCACATGGTCCTGGTCTTCTCTAGCCCCTAGTCTACACTAGATCCAAAATTTGTTTGTCAAATGCAACCTCTGCCTCCAACGATGGTCTTTGGTAAGCCAGCTCCTGGCCTGAGCTGTGACAGCTGCTGGGGGGGCATCTCTCTCCCTCCAAATGTAATTCATCAAATGAACAATTTTTATTTCCTGGGTGGTACTTCTCCCTTTTGATGTGACTTTACAGATTTTCTTACTCTCTGTGCCCATTCTCCTTCAATCTTTGTAACTTTTTATTTATCTTATTGTCCTCCGCCTAAAGACATCTGGTGTGTGTGTGTGTGTGTGTCTGTGTGTGTGTGTGTGTGTGTGTGTGTGATCCCTGATCTAGAGGGAAATTAGAACATGCTCATTTTGTTTCTAGATCATTTATATTTTCTTTTGTATGTTATTGATCTGCACTTTATTACATTTATTTAACATCTGTTTTTCTTACTAGAGAATAAGTGTCAAAAAGGCAAAACAGTGTTCATGTTATTCACTATTGTGTTCTCAGGACCTTGTACAATTCCTGGTACCATGTATTATGAAATAAACATTCATTAACTGAATCTATGAATGATAGACCTGTTTTAAGTTTTACTGGACACACACGCATTTTGTTATTTTATTTTATTTTTCTTCCTTCCTCTTTCCTTTGAGTGAGACTGTAGTGGAGATGAGCATAACAAGAGTGGAAAATTCTGAAAGGACAAAAAAAGAGTATTTACCAGTGGTAATTCTTTTGTCAACTTAAATATACGTCTGTGTGTAAGTATGCACGCGTGTGTAAGAGACATAAAGCAGGGGAAGGGAGGCAAGGGCGAGTAGGAGCCCAGGGCCCAGGGTTTAAAGGAAAGAAGAGGAGATGCGAGGAAGAAGGGAAAGACTCCCGCAGCAGGTCTCTGGATGGAACTTTTGGAACCTAGGTCTCTGGATGGAACTTTTGGAACCTTCCCGTGTGTGATGCCCTCTGTGAGAAGCATTTGGATGAGCTCCTCGTTTTCCAAGTCTATCCTCCAGGGCTCAAGGGGAGGAGAGAAAATACACAAGGACATCCTGGTACCACCCTGCAGATGTGGCAAATTCCTCATGCACTGAAGGGTTAAAAGCAGGGAGCAGATGTTCCTATGCTTCCTGCTTTGCAGAGACAGCAAAAGGGGTGGGTGTGGAGAGTAAGAGAAACCCTGCTGTTCTTGCCTAAGGAACTCTCCCAGTAAGACTGCAAATGGCTCCCATTTCTCCCTCCTGCCTGCCCCCTTCCTGGTTCCTTCTGAAGAGAATGCAGGAAGTACTTACTCCTGCATATCTCAGAGGCCAGAGGCAGGGGAGAGATGAAGATGTTTTGTTCCTACAGGTGTCACTGAACTTAAAGAGATGCTCCCTCTCAGATGTTTGCAAAGTGTGTTACTGACTTGACCAGGCTCTGGTGAGGAGGGTGAGCTGCACCTGAAGAATGGTTGTCTTCAGTGTTGAGGTAACAGGCCAGAGGTCAGCGTACCTTCAGTGGGGTTGGTGTACATAAAGAAATGCAAGATAAAATGTGAGGGATGCAAGATAAACTGAGAGAGATGGAGAAGAGAGGAGGGAGAAATAGAAAAAAGAGTGGCTGGTTAATAAGACCCCTGAGGAGGGTGGGCTTGGCCTAGACTAGGGAGAGAAAAGGAGCTGGAGAGAAGAGCCAAGCATTGGTCCTTTTGCCCCATGAGGATGACTGTGAAAAACTGAGAGCACACTGTGATGTGGGGTCATGAATTATTTACCACTCTATCCCAGACACACTCGTTTCTTAAAGGTTAGTGAAGAAAAAGTGAAAACTGTGCAAGGAAAGGAACACTTTGCTCAGGTGACAAGTAAGAGTCACCCCAGTGGGAGAGGTTCAGGCTGTAGGGCCCCCATCTCTGTGTGGCATAAACAGCCAGGCAGGAGCCACCTGGGAAAGGGCTGGACACGCCTTCTTTACTCTGCTTGTAGGCCTTCTTTGTCATCCCAGAATCCAGGAGGCGGCAATTAGAGCCATTTGGGCCTGAGGGTGCAGAGGCTTAGGCAAGGTTGGGCTGCAGCTGGAAACAGAATGGGAGTCTGCTTCTGCCCAAGCAGCAACAGGTAGAAGGATTCTGCCTAGTGATTCCTAAGGACCAATCTTTTCCAATAAAACCGCCCCTCATTCCCTGCCTTCTGGAGCCGCACTCCTGACACCTTCCTCACCCAGCTATGAAGTTAACTGTGGGGCTGGCACAATGTTTTCATCACAGCATCATGATTCCTTCTCTGAGTCCCAGGGTAGATTTCTCTGGCGAATGACCACCTTAGGTCCTGAGCCTATCTCAGGTCAACTCAGGAAGCAGCTTCCTCCTCTCTTGTCCCTGTGAAATGAGCCCTCTCTAGAGCTGGGTCCTTCAGGGACGATACGCTCAGGAACAGACTCAGTTCTAACCCCCAGCTCTGCTGATGGGATCAGCTGAGGGAACTTGGATAGGAGTCAGCAAGCGATCGTCTTGATGTCTGACTTGTCCACCTGGTACAGCTGTGACGACAACACGGCAGCATGCGTGTGAAAGCGTGCAGACTGAGCTTTCACGATACCGGGAGGCACTGCAACGTCTTGGCCTGTGCCTGGCTCTGTCTGTTCTTATTTTCTCCCTTTTTCTTCAGCTCCCCGCTGCCTCCTAACTCAGGATTAATAAGGTAAAAGGATAAGAATAAGACAAATATCAAAGAAATATCATGAAAATGTCTGTGACCCTTTCCCTCTAAGCCTTTCTTGAGACCTGGGGTTAAAAACTATAACCCCCAGTGAATGATTAGCTCCTCTAGGGACTCCTTGGACTCCAGACCTCTCCTAGGTTCTCAGTTTTTCCTCTCATCTGCTCATATAAGGCAATTTCAGAGATGGTAGCTGCAAAGGAGGGCTGAGACTAGTTGTACTCCTTTTCCTTTAATGGAACTCTCCTTTTCCTTCACCCTCCATGGACAAAACCGGGTCCTGAACCATTGTGATAGCCCCCTATATCAAGGGTCACTTCTTCCCATCAGATCACAAATGCCTAGGATGAGGGAGCTCATATCAGAAAAGCTGGCAGCAGCTAAAAACATAGGTGCCTTTTCTACATGCCTCTCTCCTCTTCATCCCACATGCTGCATGCACCCTGCTCACCTCCAAGACAATAAATCTTTCAGGAGAAGATGGCCAGACACCTTCAACTCCCATAGACTCCTCTACCCATTAGTTATTGTCACATTCTGGACCCTCTCTTCCCCACTGACCTAATTTTACCCTGGAAAGCAAATACACACTAAATGATTTGTAAGTCCCTTGGCACAGTTTGCTGTTCACAAACCATAGTTCAGCTCTATGCCAAGGGCACTAATGGGGATAGAGAAGAATACAGTGTGGTTTGGCCTCTTCCTTGGAGGATCTGTAAGTGGAGGAAATAGTAAGGAAAGGAAGGCTGTTCATGTGGTAGGGCACTGTGCACTCTGAGTAGAAGGGAGGTGGAACACGCAGGAATGAGTCTGGATCAGTGGAACTGGCTACAGCATGTGCAGTGTTTGGGCTGCACTTCAGTGAGTGACCTGGGGATGGAAGGGTAGGCGACTGAGTTCTCAAACTGTGGATCAACATCCCTCTGGAGAGACTGAACGACTCTTTCATAGGGGTCCCCTAAGACCACTGGAAAGTACAGATGTTTACATTACGATGCACCACAGTGGAAAAATTACAGATATGAAGCAGCAATGAAAATAATTTTATGGTTGGGTTATCACAACATGGGGAACTATATTAAAGGGTTGCAGCTTTAGGAAGGTCGAGAACCACTGTCTTAGGGCATCTTCTTGAGCTTGGGTAGGGCTGATCTGGACGAAGGGCCTATCATGGGACTATCATACCTATTTAAGCCAGGAGTTTCTCCCCCACATAAGTCAATGGACATAGTTAAACACTTCTCAGGATGGATGAGGTAAGACATATGCAATGTGTGGTATGGAAACTTACCTGTATGGGTGAAACAGTCTAAGTTTGGATCTGTTCTCCCCTGAAATGGAACAGAGAGTTTGTACATGGGAAATAACCTGGTCTCCAAAAGGACTCTATGACAGGAAGGTAGTCTCAGAAGACCAAGGGATAAAACAGAGGCCTGTGTTTTCAATTGTGCATTTAAAAGGGGCCAGGTGCTGTGGACACCTGTCTCATCTAATTCCCACAGGCCTGTAAGTTAACTCTTACACTCATTCGCAGACAGGCACTCAAGGGCCAAAGAAAGGTGACGTTCTTGCCCAAGGTGAAGTGACTATTACTGTGCTCATTTTGTAGACAAGGAAGTTGAGTCTCAGACAGGTGGACTGTTTGCCCAAGATCACCCAACCAGAAATTAGCTGAATCTGACTTTGCTTGCATTCAAATGTATCTGGCCTCAAAGCCAATGCTTCCATTATAAGATGGCAGCTTGAAGCGAGACGGCTCTAACACCTGTCAGAAAGCTATCTCTTCAGTTCCAAATTCTCCCACCCAAGCAAAGATGATCACGCAAGTGGCTTGCATTCCTACTGCACTTTATAGTACATAAAATCTTTTCATGTCCATTATCACCTATATCCTAACAACAGCCCTATAAAGTTAACAGGGTACGATAAATGTTCCAATTTACAGACAAGGAAGTCGATTCTCAGGTTGTCCAGTTGAGGTCATAGGCCTGAGTAGTTCAGAGCAGGAAGTTAATCCAGGGCTTATGGGCTCCTGGAAAGATTTCTCTCCCTCCTCTATAAGGACAGGTGGATGAATCCAACCCAGGTATGTGGGACACTACTTTCTCTACAAATTCTGAAACCCAGTGAGACTCCAAAGCCATGCTAGCTCAGGGGCACTTGTATACTTCTTACAAGAAATGTGCTTTACTAGATTGTCCCCTATATGGGCAGACAACCCTGGTCAAAGCTCATGCACCAGTGATTTCGATGTTAACGCTCACTGGCAGTCCTGTGTTCTGGGGGTTGGCCTTGTACACTCTGGTCTGTGGTGTAAGGACTTATGGCCCATTCCAGATAGCAAAATAGTTCCCAGACCTTGTGGCAGCTTGGAGACAGGAAAACAGAAGGAAGCAAAGGGAAGCAGATTGAAGCCATGCAGGGGAATTGTCCTTGAGGAACAGCATGTGGCTCTGTGATAATATGATGACTGTGTGAACAGGTCCCTATCGAGAGTTCATTACATATTCCAGCCGATGTTCACTCAGCTCATGCTCCGCTCCTGGCCACCCACAGCCCTATGCATGCTCTAGTACACCTATGCTGACTAAGCACCGGTAAAAGCACCAGTGGCTTCTTCAGGCATCTATATCCTAGTATATACAGGGATCTATACATGGGACAGCACCTTGTCCCTTGTCCTGGAATTGTGCCTCGTGGCAGGGAGAGGATGGGCAGGAGTTGCAGAATAACTAAGCACTCCCCCCTCAAGCCCCCGCCTTCTTTCTGTTTCCTGTTATTTTGGTGACTGACCAGGGACCTCACATTCTCTGCCTAGGTAGACCCAGAATTGCCCAACAGCCACCTAGAGAATGTGCTGTTTGGCTTCAGGCCCTGCCTTGTTCTTCACCAGGTCACCCCTTCCTGGCCTCCTTGGCTGCTACCTCTCCACTTTCCTCTCGGCCTCCCACCACACCCTGCTCAGGTATCTACTCAGAATCCCTCCAGCCCCTTGTACCCCAGCTTGGTGCTAACTTGCATTCTGGAACATGCTTACAGTGGACCTCAGCTTCCATTTCATCACAGATTGAGTTATAATCCCCACCTGTGAGAACCAGGGCCTCACATCTTGATTCCAGGGCTCAGAATCTTCCCCCAGTCTCAGACACGCCTCCTCCCCCATCCCTCTGTGTCTCTGACTCGGACCCCTTAGTCTGGTATCATCGAGAAGAAAAAGCAGTCCCCTCCCACAGGTTTACACACGTCTATACACATTAATCACCCCTACTCTTTAACAAGTCTGGCGTTTTGCTTGGTTTTATGACGGAGGTGGTAGGGTGTTTCACTGAGTGCTTGTGTTGAATAAATAGAATTTGAAAGAGTTCTTATCACCGGCTGCCCTTTCACTGAGTTTGTTGGGGTGGAGAGAAAAAAGAATAAGTGCAGGTGGGAGCAAATTGGGGAAAGATCAGTGATAAAATGTGCCATGGCAGAGCTGCTTCTGAATATCCTCTTTCCATGGCGGCTTGGATTTGAGCAGCCACAAAGAAATGTAGGACCATCTCCTGAGCCCTAAACAATACTGTTTCTTGCCACATCCACCTCCCCAAATCTTTGGCTGAGTGAACAGATAATCCATACAGAGTAGAAACCAATGGTGGATTTGAACCTGGAATCCAAAGACACTGCCCTGGCTTCCTCTTGCTTGGCCAGAGTAGCTACACACCTTGTTTCCTCCTCTATTTTGGTTTCTGAGAATTCTGGAAATTGCCAGGGTTAGGAATCATCATTCATTCCCTACCCAGAGCTAGACAGTGATCAGAAGTTCATATACCCAGATTCACCCTGTTGCCTTCTCTTTTTCCTCCCAACCTAGTACAGTGCCTGTGCTGTTATTTATACATGGACATCCAGACTTGATCAGAGAAGGAGAGATCCATTTCTGAGAAGCTCCTCCAAATGAGAATGCCTTCATTCCTGCACAGGGAAGTTGGGGGGGGGGGTGGCCTGAAAGGACAGAGAAAGGAGTGAGGAACAGGGGCCTTAAGTTTTACAAATCAGGAACCCTGATGGTCAGTCACCCTCAAAGTCACCCAAGGAGTTCTCACAGCATTGAAGATGGAATGCAGGCGCCACAACTGAAAATCAATTACTTCCTCTACTTTCCTCTCCTAGGAAGCCAACCCACCCTAGCACATTTCGCACAACTTGGCAAAGCTCATTGACTTGGAGGGCTGTGTACAAGTCTGCAGTTTTCCTCCTGTTTGGTTCTGCAGACCAAGAGATACAGGTACAGTGAGTGGGGGTAAGACGATTGAGGTCCAGTTTTGGAAGGCAGATTACCTCATGGTTGGTAAGGAGGAGAGACCAAGAAGGAAGCAGCGGAGCAAAAACAGGTCTGGGGAAAACAAGGCCAATAGGACCAGCGGCTCACCCAGGGGCAGGCTGTGGACTTTGATACCTTCTTTCATACATCGTATCTCCAGGGGGCCCCTGCTGGGGCCTAAGTCACATCAATCCAGATGCTGAGTGAGTGAGCTCAGAGCTTGTGGGGTCCCTGGGATTCGTGGTCTTCCTCTAAAGTAACCAAGATCTTTCACAAACCCACAAGACCCATTGCCAAGTTCCTCAAACCAGAGCTCAGACCCTCCCCTGATATCTTCAGGGTGGGGGACTAAGGAACAAGTGCCAGACTTATTGACAGAGTCAGACAGGCGCCACCATCAGCATAAGCATTCTCAACGTGGGACTTGTCTATGGTCATTGCACCCGGACCCGACCGCACCCTATCTCGTCGACGTGGAGCCAAACAGTCTTCCACTGGTAGTGTGGATAGGAAGGTGGTGGGGTCAGATTAGGTAGTCAATACAAGTAAGAAGGTAGATGCTCCCATCCATCCATCCATCCATGCATGACCTCTGGATGAATCCTGTAATGTATAGGGCAAGATGGATTTTGAAATGTAAAGACAATTTGAAGGAAACCAGAAAACAGACATGTGCACATTTACAAAGTAAACTGAGCCCCCAGCGCGGGAGGGGGGGGATATTGCTACAGTACGCTGATCCGTTTTCACATGAAAAATGCACTAATTCCTGTCAAAAAATGTACACACATATACCTCAGAAAGTAGAAGTAGCTTCCTAGTATGGCTTATCATGGCCTCTGCCTTCCCAGTGGCCAGTGGCCACCACCTTGGCCTTCCAACCACCTTCCTTTTGATCCTTTCCTAGGACTTCCCAAAGAAGCAGAGTGTGAAGGTCCACGGTGTGTCTCCTGTTGTCAGGCTCACTGGGGCCTGGGCAGGAGAGATCAGGAAAGGAGGCTGTGGGGCAGACTAACGGAGCTACGGCTGTGTTTGACAGGAGGAAGAAAAGGGGAACAAAGGCATGTTCGGGGGAAAGACGGACAAAAGCTCTGCAATGAAGTGGAGCTCCTGACCTGTGAAAACTGAAGTGTCTCTGTGTACACATGGAACCGCACCTTCAGATTTCTTCACAGTCACAAGCTGTTTGGGTTGAAAAGGGCCTGGAAGGGTTTCAGCACAAAGTGTCTTCCAGTCACAGACAGGAATACAACAGAGCCAGCACTAAAGCCCGGCTTGCCAGTCTCCAAGGCAGCCATGGCAGCCCCTGGGTAGTGCCATTGTGTGTGTATGTGTGTGTGTGTATGTGTGTGTGTGTGTGTGTGTGTGTGTGTGTGTGTGTGTGTGTGATGTGCCTGCTCACCCACTAACCTCCGCTGGCTTTATGAGCTAGCACTCAGGGCTTTTGAACCCCGGGACTGGAACAAACTCCATTCTCAGTGAGCACTGTTTGTGACGCCAGTGACCTCACTGCCCTGCCCTGGCTCCATCCTTGAAGACCCCATCAAGCCATCAGCAAGCTGGACCTGCCGACCAAACTGCCTGCAGATGCCTTCCAGGAGGGCCCAGACTAAGAACCATGGGCAGAGAGAGTCACTGGATCCAGTGAGAGGAGGGGCTGGAGAGGACTAAGAAACCAGAAACCCAGAGTTCCACAGAGACTACACAGAGCTTTAGACGTGGATACACCGACCCACACACTACACATATACAACCCACACATGCAAACAAACTATGCTCTACATACACCCACAGTACAATACAATAGATACATATTCAACATGCAACACATACACATGCAACACATGTATGCATATGAGTCACACATCACACAATAGTAAAAACACATATTTGCATGTCCCATTGAACTGTACACACACATGCACACAGATATTCATAAATACATACCATATACAACAAACATATTATACAGAGTACATCCAACACAAACCACATGCATATACACAACAACACTTCATACGTATAGCATATATACACATTCATATGCTAAATACACACATAACATATAATACTATATACCCTACACATACACATACTGTACATATAATAAATGCTACATACCACACACACACAATACACCACAAACATATTATGTACCACCTCCACATATACCTCATTCATTCTATGTGTGCACTTCACACACTATGACATACACAACACACATACACAAATGCATGCATTACACACTACATACATGTCATATATCTATCTACAAAGCAAATTCTGCATACCCACTAGCCAAGTATAACACACACACACAATACACACCTTACAACAGAAACTAAAGGCAAGAAAATGGAGGCACAATTGCAGACTGGTGGAGATAGTTACAGTGACAACTGAAGGAAATGGGATAGGGACACACACACACACATACACACACACACATATATGCACACACATATGCACACACACAGATATACATATACACATACACACACATATACACACATACATACATACATACACACACATACACACATATACACACACATATATACACACATACACTTACACACACACACTCTTTATTGATGGCTCTCAGTGAAAGTTGATTTTGCCCCTTGAAAATGTTGGCACTAAAGGCTATTGTCACCTCATGACTGGAGGCCCAGATGCTGCTAAGCATTGGGAGATGCCTGAATCAGATCCTACAGGAAAACAGTATGTACAGTGCCCAGGTCCAGCAACAATGCCAAATGCAGACACTGGCATCTCAGGTCCATTCTCACACTTAAGCACAGGTAAACACACAGAATCTCACCAACATCTCTACCCCCCCCCCCCGCCCCCGCATGTGACCCCTAGAGACAATCACTAATGTTCTGATGTCCTTCTTCCCAGCTTAGAATTGGAGGTGAGGTTAAGCCCAAAGCAAGAACCAGATAGAACCAACTGTTTGTACACAGCATCTTGACCTGTTCTAGACTTCAGATTATCCTTGCTCTCTGCTGACCCACAGACAGGGAGCTACGTACTGAGTGGGCTGACGATTTGTCTCAGATTTGTCTCCTCAGATTTGTCATCAAGGAAATAGATTTAGGAAGAGTAAGATTTCAAGTCTCTCAAGCTGAGGCCAATCCCTGTGACCGAGTGTGAGCTTCCTTCACCCCAACACAGCATGCAGCATAAGGACACCCTTTGGCTCTGGGCTGCCAAATGAATTCCTCTCACTTAAGTGGGCAACGCTGCCCAGGAATCATGGGGACAAAGCCATGCCATCTTCAGAATGCTTTCTGCTCCCTCAGAACCAGCAGTCCAGGAGGCAGAGGGGGACACACCTGTCAACTGCAAGTCTGGGAGTGGATGAAGGGGCTGCTGTTACCAAGGCCTTGGGTGGAGACAGCCTCACTCTGTCCTAAGAACACAGTGTGGGGTGCAAAGACAGGGAGTCTTGATGTGTGAGTTTGTGACCACCAAGCCACCCCATTTGTGTCTCATTTGGTACGATGAGTGTTCCACCTGCAGCTCTACTTATCCGACATCAAGGCTGGGTGAGGGAAGCTGAGAAAGAAGGGGAAAGGGCATTTGAAAATGACTTCTTCCTGCTGGCTTCCTGTTGTCTCACTCCCCAGCATGATACAAGCCTTGTTATATTATCTGCTCTTCCACTCGTGACTACACTGGGGTCTTTTCCTGGAGCTGAAGAGGACAGAGAAGGTGGGGTGGGTCAGTGACAGACAAACACTTGGCTTAATGGGCACAAAGGTCCTGGGTTCAAGGTTTGGATTCTAGATTTACCGCCACCCAGCTTGAACTCACTGACCCCTAGCTGGGTGGGGAAGGCAGCTAATCGAAGTGCATTGTTTGCTCAGGGCTGTATGTCCTGGCCTTAGGCCCAAGAGCAGGAACATGAGTGGCTTTTGATTGAAGGTGGCCCTTCGATCCCCTACCCACAGAGATACCTCACTTTTGCTCCCAAGAACCTCCTCTCCACCCATGCTTGAGTATGCTCATACAAACTAACCCACACAACATATGTGACACACCCCACCGAGCCAACACATGCTGCATCATACATATCATACCTAGATTCTAGACACATACCACATACCATTATTATACTAAGCACAAACCATGCACACATACTTCATGAACCATGAGCATTACATGAAAAGCACATATCACATGCATATAATATATATGAAACACACAACACATACAACACAAACACACAGTACAAACATTCCATATCCTACATACATGTATACAAGATTCCCTGTACCTGTCATGTAGTATCATAGTCAGCATGAAGCTTGCACACAGAAAGCACCAAGGGCAGATCAAAGGCACACACAAAATATACACACTGGACATACCACATGTCAAACACATCACATATACACAACACACATGGGGCACACAGCACACAGAGCACAGGCATACCACATACACATGTGTACATACCACCTGCACATTAGACACTCTCTGTACCACACACACTCACGCTTCTCTTCTCTTGTTGAGCCTTCCTGCTTTGTGAGTGTGACATGGGAACAACAAGCTGAAGCCAGAAAGTGACACACAGACACCTGTGACTTTAGACAGCCAGGTGCTATCCCAGCTAACTGGTCCCCTGGGTGGCAGCAGAATTTTGAATAAGACAGATCTTTAGCTTCTTCCATGTAGGGAAGGTGAACAGAGCTGGGTGGGCCCTGTTGCGGTCTGATGCTGTGACCGAGGATGCCTGTGACCTCTGCAGAAACCATTTTGCCTACTAGAGTAAGTACATGGGGAAGCATAAGAAAGGTGGACTATAGAGTCAGGGATGATTTGGGGCTTCACCTGTCACTTCTGTGGCCTTAGGGACTCACTGTAGTACTTCGAGCCTCAATTTTCTCCATGGGAAAAATATGGACAATAACTGCCTCATAGGGTCACTCTGGGTTTGTATGGACACACTCAAGTAAAGGACCAATGTCTCTATGAGAAAGTTGCCAGATAAAATACTCTAGAGCATATTAAAAAAAATCTGTATTTATACCCCCAATCATATTTAACTGGGCATTCTTATACCTTTTATTTCTAGACCAGGTCTCACAGTATAGCACAGGCTGGCCTCTATCTTTCCATTTTCTGCCCTACCTGTGCAGTACTGGGATAACAGGTAGGTGCCACCTCACTGGACCCGGCCTGTATCTTATCTGGTAACCCACCCAACACCAGAAGCAGGATCTTTCACGGCTAGATTTTATACCCTGACTCACTGGCTTGGGGATGGATTTTACATCTTTATGTGGTGGTGGTGGAGACAACCCACAGCCAAAGAGCCAAGACTGTTCATTGGAGAAAGTACTGGGCTTACAGTGCCCAAAATACATGTACTGTCTGGTTCTTTACAGAAAGCAGTCTTCAACTCAAAGTGGGTGAGCACTAAGTCTTTGCTATTTATACACCTATTCCGGGCCAGGCAAGACATTTAACCCTGAGAGTCAAGAGAACTTAAATCCTCAGGACTTGAGAAGAGACAGGCAGTAGCCCCTCCATCCTGCAAAAGGTCTTTTCTTTCTTTCCTCCTCCTCACAGCCAAGAGTCCCTCAAGGGAGCCTGACCTAGCCAGGCCTTCCAAGAAAAAGGTCATTGGGTATCCCAAAGTCCAGGGGCCAGCTCTTTAATCTCTTTGAAGGCCTAGGAACAGAGGGAGAGTTTCAGGGTGGAGAGAGTTGCAGCTGACGCATGGCCTCAGCAGGCAGGACTTTGGGGCCTGTCTCTTTAAATCTCAGGTAATTTGGGAGGAGGGAGGGAGTGCCCACACAGCTCCTGCTCACTCCCAACAGAAGCTCCAGATATACAAGCCCAGCAGATTCCCAGCTCTGCCAAGTGGAACAAAGCAGGAGCCCTCTTCAGACTCATAGGGGCGGCCACGGGAAGCCTTACCAGCTCTACAGGAGAAGTAAAGACAGGAGACAGGAGACGGGACCTCTACAGAGAGAAGGCAGGCCGGCTCTTGGGGGTGCCAATGTGGCCCCAAGGCCGAGCCCAGTTGGGGTCTGGCATCAGCCTCAGCCCCACAAGGAACCAGCCTTCCACCCCATGGGGTGGTCACTGCCTAAGGAGAAGGGGTTAATACTTTGCCTATGGAACAAGTTCTGCAGATGGTTCCACAGACAAGAGTCCTGGGCTCAGAGCCGAGACGAACAGAACCTGCTGCAGCAGAAGAGGTAAGCTTGCCATCTGCTCCTGCTCTTCTACCTAGCAGCAGAGCTTACACCCTACCCCTTCCCAGCTTGCTTGAGTCTTCTCTGGGCACCCCTGGCTGGACAGTCTGTGCCCCAGGTTATGGACTGGCTCCTTGTTAGCACTTTCTCCTGAGTCTTGGCCTGTGGAGCTAGCTGGCCAGGATGTCAGGTGAGAAGCAGCCTGGGCACAGATGGTAGTTATCTTAACAGTCCCATTCAATCCTGTAGGCCTCCTGTGAGTACCTCCCCAGTAGCCAGGCACCTCACTGGCCCTTGTGAGCCCTCTACATGACAGGGGATTAAGGCAGGATAATGTGTTATTCTTATGTATCTGTACTCCATGCTCCTTTTGGCAGTCGATGGCGGAAACACATTTTGTATATAAGCATACATGTGGGAATGAATGAGACAGCCATCGAATGAATAAAGCAATAACAAAATATGGCGAAAAATGTGAAAACACTTACACTCCTGCCCATTTGTCCCAGCCACTGGAGAGATTTAAAGACCCAGCAAAGCTCAGATGCAGCCTGAAGTATCTTCCTCTCTATTAGTGGGTTTGCAGGACCTCCTGGCCACAATGCCTGAGATGCTTATCATGCTGCCTTTCAAGCTAGGGTGTCTGTGAGAGAACCTGGAGTTTGAGCCCCTAGGAAAACCCACATTTTGTTTCCATTCCCTGAAAACTTCCTTATACTCACTTGATACCCACTCCTGCCTCAGACAGCATCTTAGAGTTGGATTTGGGAGCAGGAGAACAGGAAATCTTGGCCCACCCTGTGGTGGTCTCTTCTCTGACATTGTCAGTGGGGTTCCTCACCCAGGTGGTAACATGCTAAAAGGAAATTCTGCTTTTGGGGGCTCCCCCAGGCTATGTAGAGATAGGCAGCATGTGTATTCACAGGGGAAAGGCTGAAGGTTTTGTCTTTGGATTTTTCTCCATCTCTGAATGGAGGGTTTGTCTTAACCTGGCCTGAAGGCTGCCTGGGATTTCCTCTTCTTTGGATTAAACATTCCCAGCTGGGATGTGCCCCTTCTTGGAGCTGTGGCTTTCCTGTCTCTCACACCAGCCACCCACCTCTCTCCCCCCAGGGCTGGGAGAGTGGGGGCCAGGGCACATGTCTGGCTGATGACGTCTTAAGGCAACAGAACGGCATTGTTGTTAGAGAATAATTCCTCATTGGTTTCCCTTGTTCTCTTCCCACTCTCAGGACCCTGTCGCTGGGGGCATCAGGCACAGATTGCAGAAAGGTCATGGGCTTTGAAAGGGGTAGGTGAAGTTCCTATATCTCCTATGCAGGAAGAACTCAGTAAAGGACGTAGGCCTGAGTAGGCAGCCTGGCTAAGCATATGCTATTTGCATGTGTCTAGTCTGTACCCATTTCTTCCTACCATCTAGTGGCCTCCTCTGTAGTGTTGGGCTAGGAAGACCTAATGCCACCAGTCAGAGAATTCTCCCCTCCATTTTCTGATCTCCACATCTGTTTCCATAGTTTCCTAACCCTCTTCTTCCCAGACACTTGGTGTCCATGCTAGTGGCCCTCTTTGGATGTTACTTCCCAGAAGGAGCTGAAATTTCCTTGGAGTTTCTTGGTCTGAGAGGTCAGCTATAAACAGGGAAGGCATGCTGGAAATTAGATGAGCTGGGGGTGAGCACTTAAATAAGCCCTATGAATCATGGAGGGTCTCAGCCTTTATGGGCACCATTACCCAACTTATTTGATATAAAACCAAACCCAGGCTTTGGATGGAGGGAGATTCTGTCATCCCCATAAAAACAAATCAGGCCTGGAACTCAAGAGGGAGCCCCAGAGAGGAATTCTGGGATAGGACCAGCTAGGATTTCATGGACTAGACGATGGTCTCACCAGAAGGCAAAGCTTTAAGAACTCTGCAAGATGAGCAGAGGCAACCTTCCACTGTGTGACACACTTCTCTTGGGTCTTAATCATGCAGCTCCCCAATTGAAATCCATATTAGCTGAATTCTCAACTCTTTACCAATTCTTCTAAACCATTTCTCTCTTTTTTTTTCTTTTTGTTTTGTTTTTCGAGACAGGGTTTCTCTGTGTAGCTTTGCGCCTTTCCTGGAACTCACTTGGTAGCCCAGGCTGGCCTCGAACTCACAAGAGATCCGCCTGCCTCTGCCTCCCGAGTGCTGGGATTAAAGTCATGGGCCACCACCGCCTGGCCTAAACCATTTCTTGAGGCCTGAAGTTTTTCATTTCTGTATATCCAATGTATGAAACATTGATTGAGCAAAATATACTCCACTAGGTTTGTGGGAAATTAACCTGATATAGTTCTTGCTTCTCAAAGAGCTCATGTTCTCATGGACAAAATGTACCAATGTTCATGTTGTCCCTACATATCTTCAGATTAAATCAGCCTCAGACAAAGAAGCTATATTGCTGCTTGTGTGTCATACAACGTTAGGCTCATGGTAGTTGCATCAACGATGAACATGTACAACATTTTTTTCCTTGTCATCATTACGAAACAATACTGTACAATAGCAATTTATATATAATTTATATTCCACTCGGCATTATAGGTCACCTAGAGATAATTTAAAGTATACAAGAGAGGTAAGGCAATGGTGTGTGCCTAGACTCCCAGTACTTGGAATACTGAAGCATGGGACTGATAAGCTCAAGGCTAACGTGGAAAACACAGTGGAACTTGTCTCCAAAAATCCAAAACTTAATAAATAAGTTGAACATTGTGGCCTTCACTTGTAACCCCAGCACTTGGGAGGCTGAGGCAGGAGGGTTGCCACAAGTTTAACATGGACTGCACAGTGAGTTCCAGGGCAGCCTGGGCCACAGAATGTAGCTCAAAGTCTACTAGATGAATATGTAAATGATATGCAAATATTATATCACTGTAAGGAAGGTGCTAGAGCGTGTATGGATTTTGGTAGAACCAATGTCCTACCGACTCCGGAAGAATAACCGTACTTAGGTTAAAGGTGAGCATGGTGAAGGTCATGAAAAGGTTTAAGCAAGTGTTGAGAGAGCAGAGAAGGAAACTGTCTTATCTGTTATCTGATTTCTGCTAGTGTGGTGTGTGCTGGGAGCTTCACAGAGGCTGCCCAACCTGACTTCCCACCCCTCCTGTGCAGGCATTTCCACTCTCTGGGAGGACAGGGAGTCATGCTGGACGTTTGAGTTGGGTTACATAGATACCTGTATAAATAACAGATGTGAGTTGAAGTTTCTGTGCAAGCTCAGCTCTGCCACGCTTCTGTAGACCTACCTCAGTTCTTGCCTTGATACACACATACATATGTGCCTGTGTGCTTGCCTGTGTAAGGGAGTCTTGGTTCCAAATCTTGAAATAAGCACACTCTCCAGGTTGTGACTTCCTCATCTCATCGCCAGGAGTCTCAGCTGGAGGGAGGTGGCCCATGAGTGCCCAGTGCATGCCACGTTCCCACACATGACTGATCTTTCTCATCTATGGTCATTGCTCTGGGCCTGACCCCCACCTCCTGAGAAAAATCAGGAAGAGCCGTAAAAACTAGAAGAACCACATAATTTAGTGGTAGGCACCTGGGGCTATGTTCTTGGTAAGTCAGTCTGCCTTTTAACCCTGTGTGATCTTCTGGCAGTATCTGACCTTGCCACCTCAGTTTCTTTTTCTTAGAAAAAATGGAGAGAATTACTCAGCTGCTTTTGTATGGCTGTGGAAAGCAACTAAGTGATGTTACTTTGGAAACTGACAGGCACCTTGAACAAATGGGATTATGACAAAAAATAGCATTAAAAAGGCAACTACTGGGGATGACAAGAATCGGTGGGGCTATGAACTTCTTTCTAACAGAAATGAATCCAATCAGAATGAAAATGTATGCTCCTGGCAACCACATGGTATTATCACTCACAGTCTACTCAGCGCCTACAGTCAACTGTAAGGGTATCTGTAGAGAAACTTCTGTGTATCCTCAGAGGCCCTCCCCTCCACTTCTAGCCCTAATCAACACAAAGAACAGGGACAGAGAAATGGCTAAGGAGGCACTTGTCTCAGCTCAGACTCTGACCTGGTTGGACGAATCACTTCTGAGTACTCACCCTAAGGCTCCATCTGTTACATGAGTAGGTTAGACTCCATTTCTGCACAACGTCTACTATCCTGATTTGAACATTTCTTAAAACTCTTTGGATCCTTCCTTGTTTCCCAGAATAAAAGACAGAACATGACTCATGCGCATGGCACACATAGACTTATACGTTCCTAAGAATCAGAAGCAGAGGGTGAGAGGAGCGAAGTCATAAAGGAGGGAAGCCACGGACTCTCGCTTGGAGACACCATCTTGGCCTTGAACAAGAGAACACTAACTGTCAACAACAACAACAACAAATATGCTAGGTTTTGTGTCAAAGAAGTCTATTACTGAATTTTCCCAAGTCATCATGGAATCAGACTATTCAATTTTATACTTAATTTCCAAGTAAAACAAAATGTTGAAGAACCTGGAAATATCTTCCATGCTTTTATAATTTCTATTTCCTTTTGCTATTCTCTCACCACATCTTTTTGTTTCTTTCTTGTTTTAATTACTAGAAAATATTTTGAATGTTTTATGAAACTTTAGTTTCTTTTTATGTGAAGAATCCCTTTCTCTTAATAAGTTATGAGTAATTGCACCTGTAAATCAGGGTTTCTCCACCCTGGCATTGTTAACATGTTGAGCAGGATAATTCTTTGCAGGTGTCCTGTATGGGATGTTCAGATTGTCTCTTCCCTTTATCCTCTGTACTTAGTTGTTCTTTAACCTTCTATGATGGGTTGTTACTGGAGAATCTACAAGATTCTTCGGTATTCCTTACACTTTTGTTTTGGAGACCAAAGATTGTGAGGCAAGCTTGGAGTTCTGTATCCTTGTTGTTACAACTACCTTAGGGACTTAGGACTTTCTCTGCTATCACCTTGTGGCCTTATGTAGTTACTGCAAGTGGTAAAGTAGACTGAAAACAGCTCTCTGACCCTTCCTTTTCCCAGTTCTGGAGTTTACAACCAGACAAGGCCATTTCTTACAAACATTGTTGAGTTGGATTATAAGCTGTTTCTTTACCAGGGATGTGGTCTGACTAAGTTGCCAGATAAGACACAGGGCACCTCTTTTAATTTGACTTTTAGATGAATAATGGGTAAGTTGTTACTGTAGACATGTCCCCAAATATTGCATAGGATATATTTATAGAATTGAAGGGAGAAGTTGTGCATGGATATGATCAAAATACATTGTATAAATCCATGACATTTTCAAAGAATGCAAAAAAATAGTATTGAAATAGTTGTATAAAGTTCAATTTTAATTGAGCATCGTGTAACTGTACTCTACATCTGGTAGTCTTTGGTCTTTCACAGGTCTGCTAGGATAGCAGCAGAAAAAAGGGGAAGGATTACATAGGGAATTGGGGCTTGTGGGGAACCTTTGCCAGCTTCAGAGACATGTCATGAACAAAAGGAAATTCTGTGATTCCCAAGAATAGAGGAAGAAACATATTCTATTTACAACACAAACTGCAAGATGTTATAATAAAAATAAGACCAAAGGAAAGAGTGAAAAATATTCTGGGAATAGTGGTGTTGGTGATGGCGTGTGTGTGTGTGTGTGTGTGTGTGTGTGTGTGTGTGTGTGTGTGTGTGTTGGAGGAAGTTGTGTTTCTCCTACATTCTAGTTCTAAAACATCTATGTAAGAGAGCTTTGGGCAAATGGCTGGAGTCATTGTGGTGGTGAAGGATCTAGAAAACTTGTTTTTCAGCAGTATTTTCAAACTAAACACTGTTTTTCACTTAGGTTATATGTTTATTGAAGGTTGGCTTGGTGGGGGTAATAGATAGAGACAATAAGAGGGGCAGTAAAGCCACTGTGGCATCACTACTGATTCATCCATTCTACAGCTATCATAGTGAGCAGCCACAGCACAGTAGGGAATTTGCTGGGCACAGAAGTGCAGAATGCACAATGGACAATCACTGGTTGGGGGAGTGGATTCAGGAAGAAGCAGCCTTGTGGGCACAGACCCAAGAAGAACGGTGTGCTCTGTGGGGCTGAGGCGTGTGGTGAGACTGAAAGGCCAGGTGTAAGGAGTGAGGGGGAGGATCAGAGAATGGAAAAATGGTTGCATAAAGACCGTGAAGGACCTCTGTGTTCCTTATCCTTGGGCATTGAAAGACCCGTCGGCCTTCTGTAAGCTGTGACTACACTGCCATTTAGAAAGACTGTCTTGACAGCATTAAAAAGGATGGACTAAGGGTAAGTAGGGTACGGGGAAACAAAGAGAATATCTTGTTAATCCTGGACCAGAGCGCAAAGATGTGAATTAATGAGCTTTAGCAGCAACAAAGGAGAAAGAACTAAATGGAGACAGAATCTTAGATGACTGATTGAACCTGGTTGCTGCCCATGGGCCTATGTGGGAGCTGGGGTTATGGTTGTGCGAGATAGAAGTCACTTTCTTCTCTCTATCACTTTCCTAACCCCAGCTTTGCAGTAAGCTTCTTGCCACTGCCAGCTCTCTCAGGATGAGAACTCTTGTCCAGATACTTCCGTATGCCATGTAATGAGCTATCTATGGATAAATACGATAATTTTATTTTCATAGAAAGACCGAATTGCTCCAAGCTGAAGGAAAAATTCAATAAAAACAGAACCATGTTTCTTAGTTGGAGTAAGACTAGAGAGGTGATTTGCAGGGCCAGGAAATATATTTTTTCTAAATGCATAAAAATCAGTTAATAAATAGGGAAATACTAGGGACTGGGAGTTGGGATGAGGACTCTGAATTCAAAATTGGGTACACTCAAGAAGAAATGGAAGGGGGAAATGAGAACATTCAGACCCACATGAAATTCAATAAATAAATTCTCTAAATTAGATTCTCTATTTCCCCCTCATCTGTCATTGTTGGCCACCATTTATATCTTCACAGGTACTAATAGTGGAAATAAAGTAGCACCTAAGGCTCTATAGACAGGGTGTGAGGATGATGGATGACTTTACTTCCTAAGCTTTAAAGAGTGCTCTTTAGAGAATGGGATTCCAACGCTTGCCTTGAATTTATTACTTTAGCATTTTCACGTGCATGGCCCCACTCAATGACTCCTGGCTTGAGTGATGTTCCTAGAACTTTCATTTGCACAAGAATCCATTGGGACTCTTCCTAAACTGCAGACCTGGACATTTCATGTCGAAGGGTAGTTAGAGTTGAAATTTATTATTAATTTGCATGAGATGCTGATCATCTATAGGATTCCTGATTTAAGAAGGAAAATTGCAAAAATTACGATGTGAGGAGAAAGAGAGGTATGAATGACCACTGCCTGGAGCCAGGCTTTCTCACAAGGGCCATTGCTGTTTTTAGATTGAGTCCTGAAGATACTGCCAGAAAGAGGAGGAAAGAGGAGGAATCAAATGTTCCACACTGAAGGTCAAATAGCAAGGCTTCTTGTAATAGAAGAAAACCCACTAGTCTCTGCATGTTGACTTACTCCACAAATATGAGGGAGGAACTCCTTATACCTTCAGTTCATAGAAAACAAGGCTTATCATGCAGGGCAATCTCAGGACACCGCTGAGTGCAGAATAGGACCATCCAGGCATGAACAGATAGATCATGGAGTGAGTGTATGCCTGAACAAAAATCCTCCTTTCTTTTTCTGATAGGCACAGATGGTTTATATACATGCGTGGGCACACACACACTTACACACACACACACACACACACACACACACACACACACACACACGCAAAGGCATGGGTGTTCTCGTCCCACTACCAGGGAATAGGAAACTAGTCAAGGCATTCTCTTACACAGGCTAAATGTTGGACGTCAGTTTAGGAGAACTAAGCAACAGGGAGAAGACATTTGGTGACCTTCGCACTGTAATGGACCCATCTGCCTGGGTCAGGAACCTTGCCATCCATGCTGTTGAGACACACATATCTGAGTGAAACCTTCATAACTTGCTCCACAACTGAGCATGTTTACTGTTACCACTTTCTTGTCCCATTTCCTGGTAGGATCTGGGAGTCACCTCTTCTTCTAGCTGCCAAAGAAAATGATGTCCAGGCTCTGAGCAAGTTACTCAAGTTTGAAGGATGTGAGGTGCACCAGAGAGGTATGGAGCAGAGTCCTAGCAATGGTTTGTGGGTCAGTCCCCGACCTACAGGCCTCCCCAAGAGATCCCAAGACCTAGAGTTTGCTTTTTCTCCATTGACTGCCCCAAAGACATTATATGCCTTTTTTTCTCTCCTCTAAATGCCAGGAGCCATGGGGGAAACTGCACTGCACATAGCAGCCCTCTATGACAACCTGGAGGCTGCCATGGTGCTGATGGAGGCTGCCCCAGAGCTGGTCTTTGAGCCCATGACCTCTGAGCTATATGAAGGTGAGGCCCTAAGATGGATGGTTAGCTGTGTTTTCCAGCAATCTCAGATAGATAATTTGAGGAACCAGAGAAGTTATCTGAAGATTCCTACTCTTTATTATTATTCCACAAGTTGTCCTTTTTCTAAGTGCTGATGACAAGTCATCACATCTGGTCCCTGATCTTCCAGAGACCCAGGGAAGGGGCCAAGTTGGATGGAGGGAACAAAAGAATCTACTGGGAAACTTTAACACCCACTGGGTCTCTGCCGTCCACCCAAGATGGCCACACAAAGGAAACTATGGGGACATGTGAGAGGGATTCCTTCAGGGTCCTGGGAACAGATATGTGACCTCCAGCTCTCTCTGGGCCAGGTCAGACTCCATTGCACATCGCAGTCATGAACCAGAATGTGAATCTGGTCTGTGCCCTGCTTGCCAGAGGGGCCAGTGTCTCTGCCAGAGCTACAGGCTCCGCCTTTCACCGCAGTCCTCACAACCTCATCTACTATGGTGAGTTCCAGGGCTTGGCTCAGAGGTGGAAAGTGAAGCAATGGCAGTGGGAGAGGCTAAGGAGGACCCTTTAGGTCATTCTGGGAGGCTGGGAGGGCAGTGCTTCTAAGACGTAGAGCCAGAGGTCAATTCCCTCCATAACTCTCTGGACTGTCCATTCCTGAGGTTTCTGCTGCACAAGTTATCCCAAGCCACAAACTGAGATAGGGGAGGAGGAAGCAGTTGTAGGCCTAGAGGCCAACTATCCCTCTCCTCTTCTGATCCTGCTGTCTCCTTGTCACATATCTCTTTGTGTCCACAGGAGAGCACCCTTTGTCCTTTGCTGCCTGTGTGGGCAGCGAGGAGATTGTTAGGCTGCTCATTGAACATGGAGCTGACATCCGGGCCCAGGATTCCCTGGGTAAGAGCTGGGATGAGGAGAAAGTGCTGGATGCTGTGTGTGTGTGTGTGTGTGTGTGTGTGTGTGTGTGTGTGTGAGAGAGAGAGAGAGAGAGAGAGAGAGAGAGAGAGAGAGAGAGAGAGAGAACACTCGGATGGGAAGTGAGTCATCAGGGAACCTGATGGCAACCTCTGTCTTCCCCAGGAAACACAGTACTGCACATACTCATCTTGCAGCCCAACAAAACCTTTGCCTGCCAGATGTACAACCTGCTACTGTCCTATGATGGGGGAGATCACCTGAAGTCCCTGGAACTTGTGCCCAACAACCAGGGACTCACCCCCTTCAAGCTGGCTGGGGTGGAAGGCAACACTGTGGTGAGACCCACGCCCTAAGGTGTCTTTAATGATCCTCATGTTACATTGCTAGGAACAAAGAGAACTCAATCCACCTATAAGGCTTAGATCCCATTCTCGGCTCTAATTCTGATCTGCATCAACCTATGTCCTTCATGTCACTGGTCCATTTTTTTCTCTTTGCCTGTTTCCTCTGACTGAAGTACTGGGAATTCATGTAGTCTAGGCCTCACCCTGAGATTTTCTGCAATGTCCAAGTTCACTTGTCCTTCCCCAAAGAGTGACCTGCAAATTTCCCCGTATCTCCAGGTTCTGGAATGAGTCTTGGGGCAGGATAAATCTAGGGTCCTGTGGGACACGGGTTCTTTTGTCTTCCAAAGTCTGTGGTCCCCAAGAAGGCCAACACCTTTTACAGTCTTTCTCTCCTGGGCTGTGCTGCTCCCTTCGGCTCGGGATGGTGACCATCTCCACTCCCTTCCAGATGTTCCAACACCTGATGCAGAAGCGGAAGCACATCCAGTGGACCTACGGGCCGTTGACTTCCACTCTTTATGACCTCACTGAGATCGACTCTTCCGGGAATGATCAATCCCTGCTGGAACTTATTGTTACCACCAAGAAGCGTGAGGTAGAGAGTCTTCCCATCTCAGGCCCTGGTGAGGGGTGGCGGGGTCTTGGAGATACCATTTTACTCCTTCCGGTGCAGGCCCGCCAGATTCTGGACCAGACACCTGTGAAGGAGCTGGTGAGCCTCAAGTGGAAGAGGTACGGGCGGCCCTACTTCTGCATGCTGGGTGCCATCTACGTGCTGTACATCATCTGCTTTACCATGTGCTGTGTCTACCGCCCCCTCAAGCCCAGGATCACTAACCGCACCAATCCCCGGGACAACACCCTTCTGCAGCAGAAACTCCTTCAGGTGATTCCCTGGTAGTGACAGATAGTACGTTAGGAATCTTCTCTTCACAGTGATGTCCCACTTTCCTGAATCCACACCAGGATTCCACTTCTCACCTAGATCTCTGAGAAGTGGGGCACAGATACAACCCACACACACATAGAAACATGCATACATTCTTACTCTAGGAGCAGAGTTTGAGACTAGCTGAACCTCGTGGTCTAGAAAGAATCTGAAAGAGCAAGTGGCCTTGGGAACTGATATACAGGACAGAGACAGGCAATTGACCAATATCTTTCCTCCCTAGGAGGCCTATGTGACCCCCAAGGATGACCTACGGCTGGTGGGGGAGCTGGTGAGCATCATTGGGGCTGTGATCATCCTGCTGGTGGAGGTAAGGTATGGATAGGATCCTGGTGGAGGCTGTCTGCCCCAGGGCCCAGCCCGCAGTCTGGTCTTCAAGAGCCTTTATGTCTCCCTGACTTCTTTCCAGATTCCCGACATCTTCAGGTTGGGGGTCACTCGATTCTTTGGGCATACCATCCTTGGGGGGCCATTCCATGTCATCATGTGAGTGTCTCCTTCATCCCACTCCCTTCCTTCATCTCACTAGGGCTTCCACTACCCTCCTTTCCCTTAGCTCTGAGTTCCCTCTGTGATGTGGAACCCCGGGGTACTGAGTATGTTGAGGCTGAATCTGACGGGATGGGGTCTGTCACAGCTGTACTCTTGTTTGTAGGTCCCCAGGATAAACCTGAGTGGTTTTTTTTTTTTCTAATTTTTACCCTTTTTCTTCCCCTTCAGGATCACTTATGCCTTCATGGTGCTGGTGACCATGGTGATGCGGCTCACCAATACAGATGGGGAGGTGGTGCCTATGTCCTTTGCTCTGGTGTTGGGTTGGTGCAATGTTATGTACTTTGCCAGAGGATTTCAAATGCTGGGTCCCTTCACCATCATGATCCAGAAGGTCAGTGCCTCCCCCATGCTTTCTAATAAAGATCCCTAGACCAAGGTTAAGCAAACACTTTTCTAGGGGTCTGGATAGTACATATTTCAGGTGTTGTGAACCCTACATAGTTCTTGTCATATGTTCCTCTAATTTTTTTTGAAAAAAATTAAAATCCCCTTCAAGCTTAAAAATCATCCTTAGCTTAATATCCTCACCAAGACAGGGCAGGTAGATTTAGCCAGCATGCTGTAGTTTTCCAACTCATCTTGGTGTATGGAGCCATCAGACTTTGGGGGTTAGATTTGCTGGTGTCCGATTAGTAAGTGCTCTGAAAAAGTGGTGTTCTCTGCCTCCTCCTCTCCACAGATGATTTTTGGTGACTTGATGCGATTTTGCTGGCTGATGGCTGTGGTGATCTTGGGATTTGCTTCAGGTAAATCATGGATCCAGGATGGAAGCTGTGGGAGGAAATGGCTGGGGTGGGGGAGTTTAGAGGGTACAGAACTCTTCAGGCCGAACTTGGAGGGAGGCCAGACATTAGAGGAGGCCATGAAATGTCTAAAGATAAGATGTTGCTCAGAAGTGAGGGACAGTAGTGTTAGGGGCAGAAGATTAGGAGCATAAGCCTTATAGAAAACAGTGGGGCATAATAACTTAAAATGTATCCTTTGTGAGTTGATCAAGGACAACAACAATAGATATGCTAAGGTGGACAGGGGAAAGCCCAGAGGGCCTCAACCCTACACAGAGAACTACAGGCAACTAAGGAATGCTGAGAGGAAGACAGTCTTCCTCAAGGAAGAACGTATCAGTTTGTTACCCAGCACCTGAAAACATATATACAAGTAACAGGAAATGTATCAACAGTTAATGAAAAAGAGGCCATGCATATGATAAAGAGCAAGAAGGGACATATGAGAGGGCTTGGAAGGAGGAAAGAGAAGGGGGGAATAATACAATTTCATTATAATCTCAAAAACTAAAATAAATAATTTAAGATGCATTGTTTTGAGTTGAGACAGCAATACGAGATGAAGGGAATGGGATGGAAACAGATATCAAATAGCTCATGGTGGGCTAGTCATGATACAGTTGCCATGGTAACTCTCACCCCTTGGGTGGAGCAGCCTTCTATATCATCTTCCAGACAGAGGACCCTGATGAGCTGGGCCATTTCTATGACTACCCCATGGCACTGTTCAGCACTTTTGAACTCTTCCTCACCATCATCGATGGTCCTGCCAACTATGATGTGGATCTGCCCTTCATGTACAGCGTCACCTATGCCGCCTTCGCCATCATCGCCACACTGCTCATGCTCAACCTCCTCATTGCCATGATGGGGGACACTCATTGGAGAGTTGCCCATGAACGGGATGAGCTCTGGAGGGCACAGGTGAGCCCTCTAGTGGCTAGGAGGGTTACTGCATATCGCTCAGGAACTGGCCATGCTCAGATAGAAGCAGCCATTTGTACTCAATGTATATTTGGATAGGTTTTTGCACAAGTTATAAAATAATGCAACATTCCAGGGGAATTTAGTTAGCAACAAAGAGCACTTCTAGAAACTTGGGGAAGAATTTCATGTATTTTCTCAACAATTAAATCCTTAATCTTTTCTAGAAATAAAGTGAACAAATGGCTAAAACTATATTTGGTAAATTTTGCTCCCAAGTAAGAATGGAAGTATCTAGTCTTCCTGAAAACAGTGAAGCCTGCAAGATTTGACCCAGAAAAATTGGAAGTGTTATAAATAATGACATTAAAAAAAAAAAACCACTTTCTTTAGCAGCAGAAGCTATCTTCAGCCAGATCATATTATGATGGGCATAAAGGACAATGTGATGAATCAAGTCCTCACTTAAAAATATACCTGGAAAAGAATTTATCTCAACAAAAGTAATTTAAGTAAAATAAAAATGGAACTATAAAATCCTAGAAAGCATTTAACTGTGATGTGTAGAAATGGAGTAAAACCTAACCCGGCTAAGAAGGGTTTGCTGGGAGAAATATTTTGAGAGTATGTTGATATTAGGTTTCCAAGCAGAATGTTTATATTTTTAAATCACTTTATGTATGCAGGTTCAAAGCATTCTGAGACCTGTGAAACTCCTCTGTGTCTTCCACACTCTTGCCTATACCTTTGGTCAAATGCTCTCTTGAGGGGAACTCTTACAGGCCACCCATACCTCACCTGGCTTTGTCATGGCTTTCAAGTCATAGGATAAAGAATTGTGAGGCTCAAATCTCATCCACTCTCTCACACAGAAGGGGCTCTACCAAGTTCTTGCTACATCTTGGTTTGGGGTCTTGGTTTCATTTTAGAGCGTCATAACCCCCAGAGTTTGTTACTAAATTGTCTTCCTTCTGCCTGGTCTCCTTTCTTTTCCCTGCCCTTCTCAGCTGCACCAGACCTCTCTGACTTCCCGTTCTGTCCCTAAATACAGGTTGTAGCCACCACTGTGATGCTGGAGCGGAAGCTGCCTCGCTGCCTGTGGCCTCGCTCTGGGATCTGTGGGCGCGAGTATGGGCTTGGGGACCGCTGGTTCCTGCGGTAAGTGATGTGGTCCATTAGTGGTATTCCCTAAGCAGTCACCTTGCATGGTGTCTTCTTGTTTCTAGAAGCTATACGGAGGCCTGTATGCTTCCTAGACCCCATGCTTACTTGTCTCAAGTGTGGCTATTGAGGACAGGACTCCATTTTGAGCTTGGACTCCTAAGATTCCTCAGAGCCTACCGTTTCCTGAGGGCTAGTGGCTGAGAGGCTGGTGCTTCCGTGTCCACAAAGTGGCTGCACAGAACCTCCAACAATAGGCAGGGCTAAATGAGAAGTTTTGATCTTAGGTCTTCTTTTCTGTTCCACGTTCTCTGAACCCCTCCTCCCACTCCCTCCAGGGTGGAAGACAGGCAAGATCTCAACAGGCAACGCATCCGCCGCTATGCACGGGCCTTCCAGCAACAGGACGGCCTCTGCTCAGAGGACTTGGAAAAAGACTCAGGAGAAAAACTGGAGATGGCACGTTCCTTTGGTGCCTACCTGACCTTTCCCACACCCTCAGTGTCTCGAAGCACCTCCCAGAGCAGCATCAACTGGGAAAGGCTTCGACGGGGGACTCTAAGGAGGGACCTTCGAGGGATAGTCAACCGGGGCCTAGAAGATGGGGAGGGCTGGGAGTACCAGATCTGAAGGTTGGCTCTCACCAAGCGTCACAACAGAATGAAAGAAAACCAGTTGAAAAGTAGAAGTCATCCCCCAAGTCCAAGGGGGTAGGGGGAGGACCATGCTAAGGAATGCACACTGGGAATAAATGTTCCAGGTCTCCACAACTCCTTC
>CABHPQ010169893.1:8834-43872 GCA_902168405.1 Peromyscus aztecus
AAGAAAGAAAGAAAGAAAGAAAGAAAGAAAGAGAAAGAAAGAAAATTAAATGTGATGTGTGCAATGGGCAACACAGCTCAGAATAAGAGCAAAGAGAAACTCAAAAAGACTGAGTACTTTTTCCAATGTTACAGTTACAGAACAAACTGAGTATCATTGGTTTACAACAACTCTATCAGAATTCTCTGGTTCAAATATTGGATTGAGATCTGCTTATCTGTTGTGATATGCAAGGCTCTATCTTACAGGTTATCATGTGGATACATGATTTAATATAGCTTCACTCATATGCCTGCTAGATGGAAGAAGTCTCTCATCTTCAATGAGGCCAGCCTGGACTATTTACCATCACAGTATCAGTTCAAGACAATCTTGAGGCATGGTTTCAGAAGTCATACAGTCCTTCACGACAAGTGTCAGAATTTGTGGCTATTTAAGAGATGAAGGAATGAAGTCAACCTCTTGATGGGAAGGGTTAAACAGAATCTGTACGATATTTTTTAACCAGCTATGGATGGAGAGTTATTATCTCACACTGTCTAGTCAGTGACAGGACTCAGATAGGATGCGATGAAGGCAGAGTCTTTCCCACTGTTAGGGAACAGTGTATTTACAACTGAAAAGTACATTCTGAACTGAGGGAATAGCCAACACAGCATGCCAACGTGAGCCAACAAGGAGCTCATTGTAGTTGGAAATGACATGCAAAAATGAGTGTTAAAGAGATGGTGGTGGGGAGACAGTGGGGGGCAAAACAGTGCAGGGGTTGCAGACCATTGTAAGGACTTCTATTTCACTGTGAGCCGGTGGTGGGAAATGAAAAATAAAAAAGACAAAAATAATTGACAGAATTTTTACTGAGTGATATAGTTTGACACTAGAATATTTCTGGCCCCTCTGCTTGGGTTGGACTTGAGAGAGGAAGCAAAAATGGAAACAATACAGCAGGCAGCAGATTGAGTCAAGCAAGAGATGCTGGTGATTTAGACGTTGAAGGCAGACCCGACAGCATTTTCTGCAATAATTTGTTGACTTAATAATGCAGAAACATATTCTAGGATTGCTGGTAGTCATCCTTAACAGGCTTTCAGTTTTCTTTAAACAATTACATTTGTTTATTTTTATGTATCTTCTCCCTCATCAAGCATTTGAAAATCATTCAATAAACATGTATTGACGTGGGCCTCTCGATTGGAATGAACATAATTACCAAAGAGATGTTGAATCTTTCAGAGATTATCACTAAATGATGACTGAAGTCAGAGGCAAATAGATGAGTCTATTAAGAGCCACTGGTACTCCACAGATTCTATGTCTGCTTGGTTCTGAAGGACAGCAAGTAGATTAGAGCTAAGACAGTGTACCTGGAGGAAAAAGCTTCCCTAAAACTGCCCAAAAAAATCATTAAGCTAATGGAACATTTTTTTTTCTCAGTAAGTCTCTACTAAGTGTAAAGCAGCAAATCAGGGATTCAAACAAGATGTATATAATCTTTATATATAAGATATATATGTATATCATATATTTAGATGTGGTTTTTATAATGTCATAGACATGTCATAGGGCAGCTTTATTATATATTGTTTTAAAACACATTAGAAACTGGGACTGGTACCCTGCACCTATAATCCTAGCACTCAGTAGGATAAAATTGGAGGAATCTTGTGACTTTATATTATGATAAAAAATTAACATTTAAAAGGAAAATCAATAGGGGTCTAGGGAGATGGCTCAGCAGTTAAGATCACCTGTTGCTCTTCCAGAGCACCCATTTCTCCGAACCTAAGAAGGTACGTCCAAACCACTTGAACTCCAATTCTGGTTCCAGTAGATCCAATGTATTTGGCTTCTGTGGGCACCTGCACTCATGTGCAAATACTCACATGGAAACACACACACCTACACATATTTTAAAACAATAACAATAAAAATGTAAATACATTTAAAGAAATCTCTAGCCTGGGAATAAGAGAACAAACCTGGCTTTTTTATTCTTACTTAAAACAAGTGTCCTAAGTTTACTGCTTCGTTTTCCTTATCCATAAAACTAAGTGGTCAGGATAGACCAGTGGTACTGAATAATCATGCTCAAGACCCACCCACTTCCAGCTATTGAAGCCTTCTGTGTGATTTTAACGAACAACAAGGGTTGAAAACAGATGTGCTAAATGGTCACTTAGGTAACAGCAAAGCTCTCTGATCTTATGATTCATCCTGTTTTGACAATAGTATCAATTGCTACAGAGAGCAAACTCTCAGGATTTACAGGGTCCCAAATGCAGAGACTATAGTCAAAGGCTTTCTATTCAGAATTAAGGCCAGTTTCTCATTGGAACTCTCTAAATCTGTAGATTATAAGCAACTTATCACAAGAACCATTTATACATAACTGTTTGTGTGCAATGTATGTTTAAATAAATAATGTCAATCCCTTAAGTCTTGGAAACAAGCTATTAGAAAGTGGGTTCCTTCAGAAGATGTACTGTTGGGAGGGAGCTGCTCATTGCTAGCTCTCATCTGCTTGAAGCCTTCTTTTTTCTACTGTGATGCTGGGTAAAGAAGGTATAACTCTTCCTGAAGTTAATCAGAAACTGTATATTAAAAGTTTCTGTTGCAACTTTCAATTTTTAAGTAAGTGGGCTCAATATACTAGGTGGTAATAAACTTCCTAAATTTTAACTCCTATTAAAAACAGTATCCTGAGATACATGAAAAAGGATGGCTGATTTGTAGAATAATAAAGTGGAATATCTATTTGTACTGATTTCCACAAGATTAAATCCACAATATCCTGAAACAGTTTTGAAATGTATCACCACAAATTTTGCTAGTGTTTTTTTAAAAAAAACTAAACAGATTTTATAACAATCAGCAGATAATTGCCCCTTCAATTTAGTTTTTATGTAATTTTAAGCAATAGAGGATATATGCAAATGCTATTTTTTTTAAAGAATAAATTTTAAAATTGTCACCAGTACTGAGATCCAAAAATCATCCAGGTAGATTCTTAGAAAATTGGATAAAGACTTCAAATAAATATTGTTATAAAGCAAACACAGAATCCTTATTCTTACATTCTATTGCATTTTCGGTTCACTTTTAAATCCTTGGGGCAGGAAAATGTTCTCCTTCTTTTAGCCAGCCTAATAATAGGAAGAAAGACATGTGCAGGTGACAGCTAATAGCTTACACTGATGAATGTAGGTGTAGCCAACAAAGAATCCACTGGTTGTGTGGAATTTCTGCAAGTATAGTTATGTTTAAAGACTATTTGAAAAAAATTGCATGATGTACAGAAAGACATTATGAAAAAGAAATGTATGATTTTCAGTGTAATATAGTTGCCTGTACCATCATTGCATTTACTTCTGACATCATTGGTCTGTTATTCATATTCTATCTTTACATTTCACACATATTTCACTGTACCTGATGTTTCCCTTGTGAATGACAACCTAAGCCTCATAAATTTAAAAAAAAATCACAGTTACACCTTTTATTGTAGCAGGCAAATTATGACACAGGAATAATAGTGTGGTGGCCAGAACAGTGAGCATGTTTGAAAAACCATGTCCTATGCAGCACAGGACAGCTGTTTTGCTTCACATTAGTTTAACCACTTATCACTTTGCTCTACAATATAACCTTGAAATCAATCAGACATGTGTACCATGCTTTCAAAGAGTGTTCTACAGTGAGAGTAAGCCTTGGAACGTTTGAAAATATGGGCAATACATATCAGAGGGTTTATAATAACAGTTAGAGATACACTAGTAATTGAAAACCAACTAAAGTGTTTATGAGGTTAGAGATGTAGCTCAGTTACTAGTGTTTATACAGCATGCACAAAGCTCTGAGTTGAATCACCAGCACTATATAAACTGGGCATGGTGGCACATGCCTGTAATCCCAGTAAGTAGAGGCAGGTGTATCAGAAGTTCACAGTCATCCTCAGCTACATAGGGATCTTGAAGCCAGCATGATCTAGGTGGGAGCCTGCCCCCTCAAAAGAGGAGTTTTCAGTCATAAAATTGCAAGGTGTTGTATGAAATGATACATATTTTAGCATCAGAATGACATCACTCTTTTGTGACTCAACTTTTAATAGTAACCAGATGTAGAACTTGAAGCTCCTCTCTCACCTTTCAGATCATCTCTCCTACCACTTTTTCCAAATTCTGGCGTCTTCATACCAGATTTAGCACATTGTGTTTTGCATTTTTCTTTTAAATAAGGAAAAGCATGATAACCCATATTTAGTAATTCATACATTATTGTACATAAGATAAAGTCATTACAGGGGTGCTGTTTTGGAGAAAGTTCAAAGGTGATGTAGTCATGAGAGGATCCACATGAAAAAGACATGGAGCATTTTGAGAAGGAGCACAGGGAAGAGTGAAGGGCTGTCACTTAGAAACCAGAGATAGTTACCTCTCAATTTTGCCTGGGGCTAGGGGAGGTCATTCATGCAATCATTGTACAGAGAAAAGCAAACGGACCCACTATTCTAAAGATGTCTTGTAAAATTTGCATGATCTTCAGAGTCTAGCAACACCGTATTGAGTCCACACTTTACATCTGACATTCAGAGTATAATGATGCTAATATCTTGAGCAATGAACTCTAATTACATGTATATACATGTGTAACGTTGTCTCCTTTGAGGTCTTATTTCCAGTAAAGGTCTTTTCCTTGTTAAGATACTGGATTCATTTATTGGACATAAATTCATCGTGTGGAAGTCATAAGTAATAGACTCCATCTTGAGAGGACAGTTACTGCATTAAGTAAACCTGCCATCCAAGTTAATAACACAGTTGGGGTGTTTTAAAACATGTCATATTCTTAAGTGTATCTTCTTCCTTTGAACTTTGACTAGCTGAGATAAATGTTTTTCATTTGGCCTTGATTGTTGATTACACACCACACCACACACACACACACACACACACACACACACACACACACACACAAGATAAGAGACATATAGCTAATGAAATAAGTTGTTTGCTACATGCCTATGATTAGGTAGAATTATCATTTGAAACAGTTATACTGGAAGTAAAGCTAGCTTTAGTTTTAAAATATAATTTGGCATGGTTGAGTGATCTCATGGAAGACTTACAAAATTTTAACGTGGCCAAGACTTTGAGATTTTTCATTAAAACTGGTCATAATTTTACCTAATAGTTCTCAAATATAGTGTGTTCCTTTTTTAATCTCAACCCATTAATATTAAAAAGGCACAGCATATACACACCAAAATGGGACAGTGCAAACTGTACTCTGTAGCTTAAGTTAGACATCTAAGTGACAGAGAGAAACCTTCACTGATCTCAAACACACTGTATGAGCATTTAACCCAGTGGCCTCAGGCATTAAGAAATGTAAAAAGCAAAACCCCAAGTACATAGAAACTATCACTAAGCCATGGGGTTGTTTTGTTTTGTTTTGTTTTTCCTTCAAGTTTCCAGAGTCATTTTTAACATATATAGTAACTTGGCTTAAATTTTAAATACACTCATACATACAGGTTTCCTAGCTGGAGAGTTTCCATGCCTGGGGGAGGGGCGGTGACAATTGGTGCATTCTAGCCAGAGCACGTGTAATGATAATAAAGTTGATTGGTTGAGCCTTGCAGCTCCCCGCTTTTCTCTCTTTCTATAGAGTAGTTCAGCAGGGGGTGACAGGGCTCTCCCCCATCGCCACCAGCTCTACTAACAAGACGTAGGTTGATACCATTTTTATTGTTCTGCTGGGGTGGGAAAGAAACCATATGCTTGAGCATTTTAAATGGCTACACCAAAGAAAAAAAATTGAACCAGACCCCTCCCCCATCCTGCTGGACTTTGGGGTGGGTTTATTCTAAATAATCAGTGGACTTGGGATTAGCGCAATGTTTCTGCGCCTGGACAAAGAGTCTTGAGGGGAAGAAATATTAAGGGCTTTAGAGAGGCATTGGACTAAGTGAAGTGTGGAGTGGGAAGCTTACATGTGAAACCCACCCCTCCCCTGGATACCAGGCAAAGGCAGTGAGAGTCGGAACCAGCTGATGCCTCTTCCCGTTTCCAGGGTGAAATTTTCACAGCAGCTAATTCTAAAGGGAAGAAAAATCCCTTTCCAGCAGCGGAGAAGATCCTATCACCCAGCCCAAGCTATGTAACCTTTTAGGCAGGCTTTTCGGAGAAATCCGCATTTTTAAAAAAGGCAGCATTCACGGTCCAAACCACGGGCCTGGAATCAGAGCTGGTATGAAAATATGAAAAGCCTCTTTACACTCTGAGTGTTTGAAACGATCCGATGAACATAGCAAGTGGCTGCCAACGTTCGGCGGCTGCTGGTGCCGCTGCTGCCGCCGTTCCTCGCAGAGGGCTGGACAGAGCTAGTCCTGATTTCAGCACCTCCGGCGCTGGACAGCTCCCTGCACGCCTCACCACCGCCTGCTTGCTTTTTTCCCACTCTCGCCTTGCATTACTGGAGATGCATCTAAATTACGTCCTGTTCAACAACAAGTAGATTTTTTTTTCCAGTACGGGAATTACAGTAGGCGATTCTCTCAATTAAACTGCATTTTCTTCTTTACGGACTTGGCTGTCAGGCGTATTTATCCCGATCTCCCCTCCACCCCCTTTGCAGGAACGAGTCTTTGGGAACGTGGTCCACCCAGGGATGTAAAACTGTGCTTACCGATGCATCCCATACGAAATGCTTATGTGATCGGCTCTCTACCTTCGCCATTTTGGCTCAGCAACCTAGAGAAATAGTAAGTAACAAAGGGAAAACACGGCTTTAATGCAAAGGCAGGGACATTGTGGCGAGTATTTCTCCAGGGAACTGCATTTCAAAGGGGGAAATAGAAAAGGTTGCAGGGTGGCAAAAAACGGGTTCTTCTCCTCAGCTACAGTAGCTTGGTGAAATGAATTCTAGTTGGTGTGCGATAACTAAATTCCACTCAATTTTATGTCTTATAACTTGCTATTTTTGCAGTATAGTATTGAAGATGTACTCTGATATCACTAATATTCTGCAAACTTTCAAATAAAAATAATTGCCAACTCAACGTTTATTTTAACGCTGGAAAGCTGTTCTGGGGGAATTTGTGACAGTGCTGTTAGGATAGAAAGAAGACCCCAGACACTAGAGCTGAACACATTGCATATCTGCATTGGATATTTTCAGTACAGGTTTTCTGAGGGTGTCCTTGGATACATGTGTATTTTTAAATCAAATTAAGTTTTCATGGAGACATGGTTGTTTGGAACTGTAAAAGCATTCCTTAAAAGCATGTAGATTTTTTGCAAAAAGAAAAAGAAAAAAGAAATAGTTTCTGAAAGAGAGAGCTGTACAGAACAGTCCAAAAGAAAAAAGATGTTCTCACCAAATGTATTTTGAGAAAATTTTATAGAAAATAGAAATAATAGCAAATAAGTATCCTGATAAAATATGACTTTCTGCCTAAATTTGGCCTAAAAAGAATCACCCCTTTTACTTGTTTTAATGATGCATGTAACTAATAATTGGATACAGATTTTGTGGCATCCTTAGTGCATTGCTTCAAACTTCTAATATAAAAATGTATGAAAAACAGCTGATTTCATTAGGTATGGTCAGACTACTGTCTAAGAAAAGAAGCCATTTGGATCAGTGGGTGTTTGTACTATTTATATAAAAGATTTTAGAAGATATAAGCTTATTTTTCAAGGTCATGGCTTTAGGGACTGATACTGGCTCTATGCAAATTATCTCCACATACTTTGTTCATGGGAAAAGAACATATTTTAAGGTCTCAAGTATAGCACCCCATTTTCTTCTGTATACTTGGAAGCCAAGCAAGTAGAATTTAATGTGACATTATTTGACTCCAAACAAAGTTGTCAAAAGTCTGAAAGTTTCCATTTTTTTTTCAGTCACTGTGTACCATAACATAATGATTTATAAATGAGAGTAGCAAGGTAAATCTTACCAAGAGTCCAATGGCAAAATGACTAAACTGTACTCAGTTGAGGGGGAAAAAATGCTACTTCAGATTTCACTCAAAGAAAATTTCACCTATGAATGATGATTAAGTTGTACTTTGGGGTCCTTTAGAAAACTTTAAGTAATGGGCTGTAACCAAACATTTTAAACTCTGAAGACTTTATGGCTTCACAGTGTAAGAGAAAGGGAAGCTAGAATTAGTCCTTTTAGAGCTTGAGAATATGTGAACTGAGTGTTCTGTGGTTAATTATCTGGTAACTATAACAACTATTTATGCTATTCTTGAGTGATAGCTTAGTTTCTCTTGAGTCTAGAATTTATTTTTATTCATGTGAATTTTCTCTTTCTTTTCCCTTCCCCCCCCTAACTTACAGGTCATGGAATCTTCTGGGACCCCTTCAGTAACTCTAATAGTAGGCAGCGGCCTCTCCTGCCTTGCCTTGATCACCCTAGCAGTCGTCTATGCGGCCCTATGGAGGTATGTAATTAGTGAGTGGACTTGAGATGGAGACCTCGGTGTCTGTGTGTGAAAACAATGAATGCAACAACGCATGTCCACTGTCTTCCTCACATATTGAAAGCAGCACCTTTATAACAGTATTGGAACTTCTGTAATAGAACTAGAACACACAGGAACTGTATTGACCTAACTTTCTTCCCTTTATTTGTCTGTGGTAAAAAGAAGTAAACAAAACACACAGGCATACCTTTCTTCTAGCTCACATTACTGTTTGTTTCAACGCGTTCTTCACATATAAGCACAACGTTCTTAGGTCCCAAGTTCCTTCTCTGTGATGTGTTGTTTATGTCGGCTGCTGTGGAACCCCAGAACTTAATTGGTACAGTCAAAGTTCTCTCAACAGGAAGAGGATATCCAGTTCTCAAGTGCCAAACATGCTTTCTGTATGTCCTGCACAAGGAGTAACATCCTCTCTGATGTTAAAAGCATTAACAAAGTTCCAATGTTCTCTACAAAAGGTCATGTACTTCCGTGTTTGCTGTGAGTCAGATTTTGACAAGTTTGATAAAAGAGTATCATAAAACTATGAAAAGGAAGTGTTGGGAAATTTTTGTTCTCTCATATTTTAAGTTGCATCTATTTAATAATCTGTAGAAATTTAATATTTTTGTCTGAGTAATTTCTAGGTAATTGTTTAGGATACTAGTAAGAATTGGGTCTGTGAGGTTTGGTATGGCTACTCATGTATTGACAATGTATATGTAACATGTGACCAAATTTTTAAATGGATTTTATAATTTTAGCAGTTAAAGGCCTTATAACCATGGTCATTTTTTTTTCTGGAGCTGAGGACTGAACCCAGGGCCTTGTGCTTGCTAGGCAAGTGCTCTACCACTGAGCTAAATCCCCAACCTCCCATTGTCATTTTTAAGGTGTTCTAAAATGCAGTATTACATTAGTATGCAGATAATTACTTATTGTTTCCTGAATATTTGATATATTTAAAATTGCAAAAGTTTATGTGCCTACCTCAAAGACTTTTATGTTTACCTAGGACTTTATACAATCATCCAAAATCATTAAAAATCAATTACTGTTTAATAAGGGATACTTATTTAGATTAATATTGACATTTAAATAAAACATTACTGTCCATTATGGCTTTCACTCTTTTGGAAGGAAGAATTAATTGTGAAATATATTTAAATTGTCAAAGATATTAGGATTATTCATGCTTTGTGAGAGAAGAAAGTCTGTATGCATTTTGGCCCAGGTACATAACAGAAGTTCTTCATCACCGTGATAGTTTGGTACAGCAGGGAAACATTGGAAGAGTGGTAGAAGAGAAGAAACTTGAAAAATGCCTACTGTAGGGATGACGTTGTTGATAACAGAATTGTATGTTCAAGACTCGATCAGGCTGTTGTCCTGGAAAAACAAACTGACAGGCTTAGAAGAATCCAACTTCCCAAATTGAGTTAATGACGTCTTTTTTTTAAAAATGAAGCAATTGGCTAAGATACTAGGTATTCCTGATAACTTTGTAATTCTTATCCCATTGGAATCTTTGTATTCCATTTTCAACACTTTCTGCTCATGTGTCAATTCCCACTTCTGTTACACCCCTCCCCTCTCTTTCTCTACACACACACACACACACACACACACACACACACACACACACACGAATATCAGTATATGATACATTTGTTGATCCACCTGAAATGTTCTTAAATTCAGAAACGGCAGGACAGTCACTTACTACAACAGAATTCTAGGAATTTCTGAAAATCATTAAAGAGTCTATCAAAACCTATCCTGAAGTTGAAAGTTACAGAAAAGAGTACCAAGAAACAGCACAAAATCTGTATTCCTAGGAATTAAATGGTCATCCTCTATCCATAGGAGAATTGAAATAATAATTACAACTTGAAAGAAGTGTCCAGACTCATGAATTTCTAAATGGATCTTGTAGCGTGATTCATTCAAAGTGCTTCATAAACACCAAGTACATACACCCTAAAACATGTTGGTTCATCTCTAAGTGTTTTGGGAATCTGCCTGCTTTTTTTCTCTAATAAAAATATATAGGGTTAAAACTTTTCTAGTGATTTCTAAAATGTGGTAGCATGCGAGGTACTTTATAGATAATATGCTATATTGAAATTTGTAGATGCTCCATGTAGTTGACTACAGATGTCCCTTCACAATTGACAGGGCTGGAGATGGGTCTCAGAGCCAATGCCTGCCTTGCATTTGTGATACTCATAGTTTCAGTTCTCAGAGATAATCACTTTCTTTGCTATTAACACTATTGGTAATCATGATAATGTTGACAATGATAATAATAATAATAATAATAATAATAATAATAATAATAATAATAATACTACATTAAGTGGTTTTCTCTCCATCTAGCCATACAACCAGCTTAACACACTGTTAAGTCAAAAAGCAATCCAGCATGTCCTCTCAGTCAACTTATTGACATAAAAAGTTCACAAATTTTCTTTAAAATATGAAATGTCATAGACAATGCTGAAAGTAGTGACATTTCTTAGCAGAACTTAGGGCAACAATATGACTCAGTATTGTTGAGAAAAGGAAACATCTCGATAGTGTTCGGGGCAGCCAATTGGTCTTTTCTTACTCTGGGTTTTTTTCTATTTATAAACAGAAAATGTCACTGAAATCCTTTTGATAGTGTCAAGATGTGTGTTTGTATTATCATGGACTCCTTTAACATCAAAAAAGATTTATAACCTTCATCCACAAGAAAAAGAACAATGTAATATTTGTTGCTACCTTGAGCACCCTGTGTGCGCTTTATCATATGTTTAGATATTCAGAATGCAGGAGCAATGGCCAACAACCCTTGAAGCCCATTTTTTCCATGTGTCAACCTCACTTACTCCAATTGGGGTTTATCTTGTGAAGAAAAATTCTTTTACATTATGAAACCTAATTTTTGTGTTTTGGCATTACTGATGTCTTTAATTTTCTTTAATTTCTGGGGTATGTGGTTGCTGCCTACATACTCTCTAAAGATAAAGTGGAGAAAGAAAGACTTTGTGAGATTGTATCTTTGAAAAACTACGTCTAGATCTTTGATTCCTCTATCTAGCACTGCACAGAAAATCCTGTGCCTGCTATGGTATGGGACCCCATGTTATAATACAAATAGAACAGGCTGAGACATACATCATGTACAAGGTTCTCTTACAGTATTGTTACTTAGTGATTACCACAGGGTACAGTTAAGCAAAATAGCTGCTACCCTTCCAGGATAAACAGCTGGTAGAACATTTGATTCTGAACAGTTTTCACTGTTTCTTACATTCTTAGTGCATTTTAAAATCATATAGCATGTTATATATACAGTTTTCATCCTAAGGGTAAAATATGGTAGTCATCAAGAATGGTCCATTCTAATAGTGAATGATCATTTGAGGAGTGCATTCATTTTTATACATATAGACTTTTGCTATTTTTTTTTCTAGAAAGAGATACTCAAGGATATAAAGAACAGCCTAGCTATATAAAAATGCTTGAGTAGTTACTAATGTTCATGGTGTCACAAAAAGTAATGCATCCTTCTAGTATATAGGAGAATTGCTTCAAAATCTGGGTGGGGCTTTACTGTTGGTCCTCAATGTTTCTATTGTTTGATACAGATATTATAAATGTATGTATGTATATATATATATGCCTATGTAAGAAGATGATTATAATGATTGATGTAATTCCAAGAAATTTTATACATCTAGGACAAAATGCTACATTGTTCTCACATATGTACAATTTAGGTTCTGTCAGCTATGACATACTACAGAAAAAAAAGAAGTCTAAAGTTTTCTTGCACATACCATGTACTCTAAAATTGGGTACTCAAGAAAATATATAAGAAAAATGGTTTTCCATATCTTTATATGAAATCTAGGGTCAAAACTTCTTCTTCTAGTTAATTCCACCAATTACACAATATGAAATTTGTCATGTTTCTTTCTCTCTTTGACTAGGTACATCCGCTCTGAGAGGTCCATAATTCTAATTAACTTCTGCCTATCTATCATCTCATCCAATATTCTCATACTGGTTGGACAGACCCAGACACACAATAAGGTATGACTGCTAATGCCTCCAGTTTCATTTGTGTGTTTGTTTTGCATATAGTTGGTCACTGGTTTGTCTTAAGTTTTTATTCTAAATAACTATTAAAATATATGATTTTAATTATTCCTTTTGTTTCTAAATAAATGTACAGTCTATTACAGCCCACAAAGAATCTTCTGTTGCCTAACAGTTCTTTAGTGCTATTGACTGTATAATACTCAGAATACTCAGATTATGTAATATAATACTAAGAAGCATTACATCAAAGCTGTATGTCTTCAAAGCCTTGAGACATCAACAATCAATATTTTTTTATTTATTGTCCCAATTGTGTAGCATTCAAATGGAATTCACCATAATGTCTGAATTTAGGTCTAATTTATTAATGTACCAACTACTAAAATGACTGTATCAATGAATTATAATCATAACATCACTGAAAATCTACCTCCAAAATAGTGTATACACAATAATCACAGAATTTACAAGTAGGTCTAGCCCTTTCAGAAGTTTTTCTTTACTGAAAGCATTTTGATACTTAAGCAACATTGTAGTTATTTAAGCATATAACCACTTTTTGTCAGAGTATGGAACTATATGTCCCATTTTTAGGAACTGACCAATATATTTTGGCTGAATGTCCTTATTTTCTTTAATAAATGACTATCTTTACTGAACTATTCTGCACTAGTTCAGGAAAGCATATCCAGCCTCAAAATAATCTACCCTGGACTCAATATTTTAGATGTAATTAAGAAAAAATCTTATTTCAAATACCAAAACCAATAGTTAAAGTTAAAAACTCAAATGCTCTTTTTTGAAGTTTTTTTCAATAGATAGTCATAGCACATGTATGAAGACTGTAAGTAGTCTGGTTATCCTGCTAGTTTACAACTAACATTCATAATTCCTACCCAAAGAATCTATTCTAGGCCTAGATAGGGCCTTGGAGGCATATCTTTCTCTTTGAACCACATTGCTCCAGCCAGGAAGACCCAAGAGTAAAGCCACTAACCCTTAAGACAAACCAAAACAACAGCCCTTTAGATAGGCTATAAAAGTAAAAACTAATTTCATGTCCTTGGGTTTATTTAATACATTATTTCTTGTTTCTTTTTCTTCATAAAGAGACAAAAGAATAGGAGGTTTATTAAAAATCTGGTACATGGCCATGTTAGGAACAAGGAATGTAAAATTTTAAAAGAAGTAGATCGCAGAATGGAAAACCGAGAGCCAGAGTAGAGGACCAGAGGTGAGCAGGAGACCAATGAGCATTGGGAGGAAGAAAGAATGCATGAAAGTACCTGAGCTGAAAAGATGAAGTTGAACACAAGTCTCAGATGAGTTGAAAGAAGTTTAGGAGAAGAAAGCGGAGAGAAGGAAAGAGAGAGGATGTGAATGCTTGGTTACCAGGCCATCCCTCTGGTTCCTTCCTGTGTGCTGGGCTTCAGATCCTCCTTGCTCACTTAGTCCCTGGTCTCAGTTTCTTAGCTAGCTGTCTTTGAACTTCCCATGCAAAATAAGTGCCTCCCCCTAAAGCAGGAATTGTAAACTGAGTCCAGGAACCAGGAAAAAACAAATCAAGCCAGAATCTGCATGAGCCCGCTTTGAAGATTCCCATATAAAATGCTTACTTCACATCACTTTTTATGCCCTAAATTCTAGGGTTCTGCCTCTCATTGGACTATGGGAAACAGTGATACTCAGTATGGAATTTGCTTTTGAAGCCGTTTCATGTGCTATAACATGAAACTACTAGTGCAGCTAATAAATATAAATTCTATATTGTTTATTACTATATTAAGGTTTGGCCTACATCATGCCTGACCTATAGGAATACAATGCAAACCCTATTTATAGCTTACATTTTTAATGATGACATTTAAACCAAGTGAAAATGAACAATTGAAATCATTTAGATATATTGTATCTAACTCAGTATACCTATAATATTACTATTTAAACCTGTAATTAATATAAAATTATTAATGGAAATATTTTTATCACCTCAAGTCTTCATAGTCTGGTGTATGTTTTACACTTAAATTGCCTCTCATTTTTACTAGCTAGATGTCAATTGTTCACTGATGACACATGGCTAATGACAACTATATTGTGATTGTGTATATCCAAATGTTAGCAATACCCAGAAACTAGAATGTTCAAAAACAAACAAAATCTCCTTACGTGTCCATTTCAGCCTATGCAAGGTTTTGGTGTCCTCACTTTAAAAATAGTATCTTTTTTTTTTTTGATCTTTTCAAATATTTTGAATGTTAGAGGCAAGATAAGACAAGCCTTGTTTTCCTTTTCATTTCTGATTGTGAGAAATGGCTGGTGTGTGCTTATTAAAAACTACAGAAAAGTTTTGTATGGCATGGTTTCTCCCCAGGAAACCAACTACAGAATAGATTTCATGTGGTGTTGGAACCATAGTGGGCTTGTTCCAGATTGACTATGCTAATTTTTACTGCTAGTTTATTGATGCTTGTGGGAGGAGTGGATAGTAGGTGGTGGTGATTATGTGGTTCTCTCTTATTCTACATTAATTTTTGTTATTGTTTCTGCATTTATGTTCTTACAAGCTTAGGACTATTAATATTAGAACTAAAAGGAGATAAAATGGAAAAAATGAAATTTATTCCAAGTTATTCTCAACAATATCAGATTTCCTAGGGGGAGCAATTATGGATCTGATACATGTTTTGAGCCTAATTAAATTGGCCATATTTGATTTTATATGTGTTTTGGTATGTGACATTGTTTCCATACAACAAAGTGAAAATGTGTATTATTCATATAAATATAATCTATATAAACTCAAAGGAAGTAAAATTTAAAAATTAAAAATGTTGATTAGTGGCCAATTGTGTTTTATTTGGATTTTGGGTTATATGTAAGACTTCTTAGCTACTATAGACAATTTGTAATTGGTCTGAGTCCTACGTTTGACTTTCCTGACAAGTTTTGACTAGTGCTTTAATATTCCTCGCTTGGAAAATAGAAACATATGAGAAAGAGTCTTGATGAGCAAATTATTTGGTACTACTGTCTTGTCTACTTTGTGTGAAAACTGGCATTTGCTGCTGCTGTCCAGAATCACGCTGAAGTGTTGAAGTGCCGTCTCTCCCGACTCTCTGCTGAAACATAATTGACCTGATTATCATGCTGTGCTCTCTGCTTGCTTTTGAATTGGGGTAGAAACAAGCCCAAGTAATCCACTGTTTAAAAGATGAGTATACTCAATATTTAAACTATAGATTCACCAGCTGGCAGTAAAATAAGGAATCAAATGCACTATCTTATCTCTCCTCTTAAAATGTGCTTGTAAAATTTAATTATGACTTGCTACATTGTATTTGAAGCTTTTCTCATAAAGCAGCTTTGACCCTTGGTCTCTTTATACATTTAAAAACCTCAACCAGGATATTCATGTTTCACTCAAATTGACTGGCCATGAGTTTATGCCATAAAGAAAGCATGTGTAATTGTGTAGTTTTGTAGATTATTTTTGATGCTGCTTGTTACTTTGCAATAAGCAAAGAATGTTTCCAATAGAGATAAATTCAGAAAATAGTTTACCTGGTCACCAAAATTCCCCCAAGTATATTTTTGTTCTGTTCCAAAAGTCTGCGATGTGCTTTATCATTCCAGAAATTCCATAGAACTCAACAGAAGGAAGCAGAGTTGGACAAAATTATTTCTGGTGGTGGTGGTGGGTTAAGTCATGACAAGCAATCAAGAAGTTTAGTGTACTTGGAGATAGCTCAGGGATAGCTTCTCGACCTCACTACTTGGTTATAATCCAATGTCACATACCCAGAGAGTTATTAGATAAATCATTATTAACAAATCAGAAACAAAACTTCTTCTGGAGACTCAGGCAGAGCTCAGGTCTTTTATGTCTTGATGCTTAGACAATAACCTGTACAGAATATCCTCTGAAAGTAGATATATCACTGCTTCTATAACAGAATTCTGTGGCCTTTAGTCGCCAAGACTCAATCAGAAATATACCTAATCCAATGTCTAGTACAGAATGATTGGGCATAAACTTGTGGCCCTTTCTCTAAGAGATCCAGGATGCATGTCTCAGTGGAAAATTAAATAAAATTCATTCAAATGAGAGAAATATGCAGAACATGGTAGCTCTCACATTTTTAACTGCAGCACTCAGGAGGTAGAGGAAAGGGGGATTTCCGTGAGTCAGGGACCAGCCTGTTGTATTTAGTGAGTTCCAGGGCAGCCATGGATTCTTAGATCTTGTCTCAAAAAAACAAACAAATCTAAAGGAAGAAATGACTAATGGTATTAGTCAATCCATATATAATGAAGTGCCTGTATTTTCACCAGAGGGAATCCATTAATGTGCAACAGTTAACCAAATGCTAATCTCTTAGTTGAAGCCAATCTTTTCCATTGAGTTTGGAAGTGAGTTGTATATTAATTTGTGTAGATAAAACTAGATCAGAAGGACATGTAGTTGCTTCCTTTGAAGTGTGGACCTTCTGAAACAATGCCAGTTGATCCTTATGACTTGTACATTATTGGAACCCTACTTGATAAAAGATTAAACTAACTAGTATTATATCGTAAAGAAAGTACCAAAGTATAATAAAATAAACTTAAGCCATTCGATCCAGCACGAAAGATTAAAGTTTTGAAAACTAATCAAATACGTAAGGGAAAGAATAAATGCTAGCTTTAGTCTTAGAAGACAAGAACTCAATCAAAAGTCATCATTAGCTGGGAAATGGAAACTTCTAAACTACTTGGTATGCATGCTGTTTTCTCAGTAATATTTAGACAGTTTGATCTCATAAGTTTTTCTGTGTATAGTATTGGATTGTATAATTAGCTGCCTTTTAATTTAAAACTGTAAAAGATACGGAGGATTCTGTCTTAGAGAATTAAAAAAAAAACCATACTCTCCAAGGTTGCCCCTCTTTGTCTTATGTTTATTTTAGTTTTCTAAACATGTGCTTTTGGTCATGAGCCTTGCCTTTAGAAACTGAGCCATCTATCTCTCCAGTCCACTTGAGGTATTTTGATTCTGTAGTTTTCAATGGGACATTTAATAAAGATGGACCTAGTTAGAAGATTATAGGCAATGGAAGATGTATTTCTTTGATCAGACTTGAATCTTTTCAAAATGAAATTCTGCATTGGATATCTTAAATTGTGCCAAGCCCTCTTTGTGTTTCTCCTAATTCCCCTAAGACATTCTTTGACCATAGACAAGACTTACTCACATTCACTTAGATGCCAGGCCTGTGACTGCCTATGCGCTCTCAGCTTCAGAGAAAGGACGCTGAACATGCGCCTCACAGCTTCCATTCTGTACCCACCGAGAGCCACAAAACCAGAATTCCTGCAGTGGAGTTCAATTTTTCTGCATCTTGTGCTGGGATAGATCACTCTCTCTCTCTCTCTCTCTTAGAAGGCAGGTGGTCAAGAGTGCCTTAAAGAGGATAATCTAAATGTTCCACTTCTAGTTACGTCTACACCTTAGCTTTTATCAAGGCTACATGAGATAGTACCTGTGACGTTTGAACCCAGAGCCCAGTGCTTGGTAAGCATTCCTTGAGTGTCTGCTGTGGTCATAGTGGTGATAGTGATGGGTTCTGATGATGATGTTCGTCTGTTTCTGTTCTCTTTTGAGCTCAGGTTTTCTCTTATCCATTTTTCTCCTCTCTGTTAGCTTCACTATATCCTTATTCCACAGACTTTTTAAATGTTGAGTCCTTTGGGGTAATCTCTAACCAATCCTATATGCCAGAACTTTGGAAATTATCCCTAATATCTCTGCCCACCCCATACAAGGCCAATATGTCATCTACCTATGCCAGTTGAATTCTCAATTCTCCAGCTCAGCCCTGTCTCTGTCAGGTACAATTACTGCATCTAGCATCATTAAACCCAATCTGCCCTGTAGCTCAACTGACAACACTAGAATTCAAATCTGATCCGTGCCCATGTGCATTGTCTACCAAAGTTATTTTTCAAATTGTGACCATATGAAAGGAATGGACCTTGTTTTAATCAAGGTTTATAGTCACTACTTTTTCATCAGTATATTAGAACTCAGAAATAAATTTTACTTAAGAGTTTTACAACTTACAAAACTGGAGAAAACATTGATCTTCAACATGATTCTCCTGGCCCCTCCAGTCTCCTCCTATCTTACTGGGATTTATTTCATCACACCTGCAACACCACACTGCGTATGGCTCATCAATGTCAATCAAGCCTTCTTGCTCCATGCGATACTTCATCCCAAAGCACTGTTCCTCCACTGCAATGCCCCCCATTGGTCCAAAAGACTTGTTCTAGCTCGTGTGCATGTATACTGTGTGTATTCCCACATTTAGATCCCTGACTATCAGTGTTTACCTTCCATCTTGTGCAGCATTACCTGTTTCCAGCCTCACTCTATACCTCTGGGGTTAAGATTTAGTTATACTCACTCATCCTTAAATCCATTACCAGTATATATGTCAGCATGACAAATGTTTGTTAAATGAGTGAGTTGTGATGGTTAATCTTAAGTGCCAGCTTGAATACATTGAAAATACCTCACAGATGAGGTATTAGTAAAGATGACCTCTGACTGTGTCTGAGTGCATTCCCAGGATGATTTATTATAAGGGCTATGACTTCATGAGTGTTTTAACCTATGACTGATTCAAAACTTGAATAGACTTTTTGAAACTGTGGAAGGTGGGCATGAAATGAAGGAAATGGGTCACTGGGGTCTTGTGTTGGGGGCTGTACCTGTTGTGTGAACTTGCTGCTCCCCTTCTGCCCTGCCTTGAAGCCAATAACCTCATCATTGTACCTGCTGCCAGGATATCCTGGGTCAGGCCCAGACACCTGGAACCAAGGAATGTGAATTGAAACCCCTAAAACCAGGGGTGGAAATACATCTTTCTCCCTTAACAATGCTGTGTGAGATATTTCTTCATATGGCACAGAGAGAGCAAATACATAAATGAATTTATATAAACTCATCACTTGGGTCTATCCAGTTAGTAGCTACAGTAGATTTTACAAAAGATTAGCATTTCCTACTCTGGACAGTATCTCAGATAATTTGATAAAGATGTGTTTGCTTAGGACCTGTTATCTCCACACTGGAAGTGAGAAACAGCATGCTGTGACAGAAATCCAGTTCCTAGATTGTAATCCAAGAGACCCTAACATCTAACAAATATGGAACTTTTCCTTGATAACTCATAAAATCTTGTTTATAACCTTTCAAAGTGTACCTACTTAAAATTCTTTTCCTGTAAAACAGCTCCTGCCAATAATTTCCCAAATGCGTGTTTATTATCTCTCAGATACAGAGGAATCTAATGGCTGAAGCAAAAGCCTCTTATTTAGATTTATTAAAATCTAATTTGTTGATTGGCCATGGTGTTTGTAAAAGGATTTAAATGTAATCCTTCTGTATAATTCATTTGAGTCTATTTTAAGGCATTCTGCCTTCTCTTCTGGGGTTCTTAGGAATTCCTTAAACTTTGATCTAACTAGAGAAGCAAATGGTTAGTTCATTTCTTAAATTCTCCAGTGCCTGGCATTGAAGGACAGGATTTCAAAGACCTTTTTAAAAATTTTTATTTTATTTTATTCCTCTGTGACCATGTGGAATAAAATAAAATTAAAATAAATGTCCAAGGCAGAGCCAGGTGGATCTCTGTGAGTTTGAGGCCAGCCTGGGCTACCAAGTGAGTTCCAGGAAAGGCACAAAGCTACACAGAGAAACCCTGTCTCGAAAAACCAAAAATAATAACAATAACAATAATAATAATAAAATAAATAGATAGATAAATGCCCAAATTTCTGCAGAAAAAGCCAGAGAGCACATGAAAACAGAACAGAAGATACCAGGAAGGATGGGTTTAAGACAGGCAAAGGCGGTGGATGCAAGTAGAGTTGTTTGAAAGACAGGAATTACTAAATGTTTGAGATGTCAGGAACAAACTAGCTTTCAGAGACAAGCAAGCCGGTTTGGATGTTCAGTGAATGTTCCTAATTCCAATATCAAAACTGAGAAAAACTGCCCAAGAGGGAGCACTCATTCAGCAGATGTCAGGGCATAGTGCAGACAGTGGCTGAGCACGTCAGGTGTACCCTGATTACCAATTGTCCATTGGCCCTCAGGGAGTGGTGCATTGCAGAGACTCCTTGCCTAAGGCAATCACTGCTCTCTCTACCCCACCCCCACTGTAGACCTGGCCGTCCAAACCTCTCATTTGGATTACCACAGCCTATCTGTGGCCTGCTCCTCTACCTCTTATTTGTAGTAGTTTGTCTTCCATTTTCCGAGAGAATGTTCTTACATTTATTGAAAAACAAGCACTTGATTTGGTCATCCCATGCTTAAGCTCTTCTTTGGTGGTCTAAAGGGGTCAGGAGGTGACCTTTGTATTCTGAACACCACCATACTCAGGGCTGCTTCTGGGATGTCAGTAGGCTTTGTAGAAAGTGAAAAAAAAAAAGTAGTCCTTCTGAGATGAGTTAAGAAAATAATCATCTCCATTAAGGCTGCTAAGGCCTCCATCAAGATCAATGGCATGACTATAAGATCAATGGCATGACTACAAGAACTGGATTTCTCAGAGGACCCATGTCACAGGAACTGCCATCACCCGAGCATTATTTTCCTTTGCTTGACAAACTTCTATCACACCTGAGGAAATGCCATCATGGAACTGTCTTACTGATGTTCCATCAACACGCCCTGCAAACTGTACTATCCCTCTGCTTTTCCAGGACTCACTTTCCATTCTAACTTCATTTGCTGATACACACTGGCCACTCTGATTCTCAGAGCTGTGCTTCTCTACTTCTAGACTTTAACATTCCTGAGAATAGTATTATTTTATACATGACCGGAAATGAATAATGTCACATGAATGCATGAAGTTATGGCTCTGCTAAGAGGCATTAAATAACAAAATGGAAGCCACTTCCACACTGGAGGCCCTATTTGGAATAATTGCAGCCCAGTTATGTTTTGATGATATTGTTGTTATCCTGTGGTGAGATGAAGGAGTTGGGGGAAGTGCTGGAGGCTTAGGGGATACTTTTTTGTGTGTATTTTTAATTTTTTTATTCATTTTACATACCAATCACAGATTCTCCTCTTCCCTCCTCCCACCCCTTCAGCCTCCCCCCCATCCCACCCCCTATTCCCTCCTACAGGAAGGTAATGCCTCCCATGGTGAGTCAACAGAGCCTGGTACATTCAGGTGAGGCAGGTCCAAGCCCCTTCCCTGCCTCTAGGCTGTGTGAGGTGTCCCACCATAGGTAGTGGGTTCCAAAAAGCCCGCTCATGCACCAGGGATGGATTCTGATCCTACTGCCTGGGGGTCCCTTAAGCAGATCAAGCTACACAACTGTCTCATTTATGCAGAGGGCCTAGTCCAGTCCCATGCAGGCTCCACAGGTATTGTCTAAATTTCAGGAGTTCCCACTAGTTTGGTTTGGTTGTCTCTGTAGGTTTCCCCATCATGATCTTGATGTCCTTGGTCGTAGAATCCCTCTTCTCTCTTTTCCACTGGACTCCTGGAGCTTGGCCTGGTGCTTGGCTGTGGATCTCTGCATCTGCTTCCATCAGTTACTGGAGAGAGGCTCTATGATGATATTTAGGGTATTCACCAATCTGATAACTGGGGTAAGCCAGTTCAGGCACCTTCTCCTCTATTGATAGTAGTCTAAGCTGGGGTCATCCTTGTGGGTTCCTGGGAACTTACCTAGCACCCGATTTCTCCCTATTCCCATGATGTCTCCCTCTATGATGGTATCCCTTTCATTGCTCTCCCACTCCATCCCTGTTCCAGCTCAACCATCCTATTCCCTTACATTCTCATCCCCCATCCCTTACCCTCCATTGCCCACCTCATCCCCAGTTTACTCATGGAGTTCTCATCTATTTGACTTAGTGGATACTTTTAAGAGCATGTGTTGATGGTAGATGTTTTAAGTTAAATAAGATTTTTATCTGAAATAGAATTGAGAACTTGAGTGGCTCTCTGAGAATCTTATAAAGAGGTTGAAAATTATCTTTTTCTCCCATGTAATCAACAAAACCAATAAAAAATAATAAACGTCTGTATGATTTTTTAACCTTTTTCTATGTGCATGATATGAACTGGTCAGAGTTTGGCTAATGTTGAGGAAGATATGCCGAAGTATAGCTGCCTATTAGAATCCCTAATGTACTGTAAAATATTGATGTGCTAAATAAAACCACAGAAAGCAGATATGAGTACAAAGGAACTGAAAGGTCCTTGAGGTAACAGGCACAATAAAGCTGCATACTCCAAAACCTACATGCGAGATTGGCAAACTGTAGGGTAACTGGACACCTGGTGAACATCCTTGGTTTTGTTGGCTTTTGCAGTCTTTCCTGAATCTACTGGACTCTACTAAGGCAGCTCTCCTCAGACAACTTCACAAAGGAAAGAGTGTGGATAGGTTTGATCTCGAGTCACTGTTAGCCAACCTTGGGCAACTTGGATTTTCAAAAGGGATCAGTGTACATACAAGCAGAAGAACTTCAGTGTAAGTTAAGGCCAGCCTATATTTAGGCTGATGCTTTTATGTAAAAACGACCTCGAGTTCTGAAATATCTACTTAAGAGTGAACCCGCATAGCCTGCAGAACTGGAACAGGGAACCAACGACAATATAAGAAAAGGCTTCTGCAGAGATGAAAAGAGTGCAAACCACTTTGAATTCCTTTTTTTTTTTTCTTTTAGAGCAATACCCGAACACAGAATTCCTTCACTTGTAGTGACCATTGGTTGCCAGTATAGAAAATACAAAAGCTTGAATCAAATCACTCAGAACCAAGTTGGGCGTTTTATAAGTTGAAGAAGCTGAAAGTACCTACCAAATGCCTAATACGTGAAACAACAAAGCGTGCTTCCTTTGAAGAAGAAAACTTCCTAAAGTAGAGCAGGAAACATTAAGTCTTTTATTAGAGAAAGTCTCTCATCTGACAATTTTAGCAGAAAAGTAGTATCAGAAACAAAAAGGAGATTTCTGCAGAGTACTGTTAATCTCTGCTTTGTTCCCCCCAGAGTCCCTATCTACCTCTCTAGCCCTCCTTCTGATATTATTATGCATATTCTCCTTCTTGGATATTATTATGAATATTAGATCACAAACATTGCTACAACAATCCAAAGGACTAAAGAGCTATAATCAGGAATAAAACTAGGTACACGTGAATGTGAAGATTAAAGTCTGGTTTTAAACGTTTGTGATGGCGAGTCGGTTTGTTTTTGAATGCCATGCCTTAAAAGAGTGACATGGGATTGAGCTAAAGCCTGTTCTGAACCAGGAAATTGAATATGTATGAAATTCAAAAAACGAGTAAATGGCAATATGTGTACTTATTCAGCTGTTAGGCTGAATCAAAAGTTAAGGATTTAGCTGTTTTGTAAAGAGGAAGTGATTAGTGTTGACATTAGAAATGTAAACAGAAATATAACTCATTAATGTTCAAGATGCCCTCTGTGCTATGTCAGACTAGAACAGGCTTCGGTTTTTAGTCTATGTCTCCATAGAGTGTCTTTAGTAGATGGTGCATCTGTATATATGCATAAATAGAGCCTCAGAAGTTTCAGATGAATATGATTTGTATTTCTTTAAAATTCCCACTAGCAATTAGATTCAGTTGTGTTTTAAAGGGATCTTTCCTAATAGATAAGAATGATGTTTATTGCTTTTGCAACATACAAATTACTTCTTGTTCTCTTTTTTCATATAGATTTTTATTTTTGTTTCGTTTTCTTGTGGTGGTTGTGAATAATAATGAATATATCACTGTTTAGACTCTTATGGGATACATTTTCCAGCCTGGGAAAGAAAGCTATAAAATGGATCCCTTATGCCTAAGGGGTCCTTTATTTCAATGAAAGGTATACTTGTACTAATTAATGATTGCTACCTAGCAAATTCCCTGAAATCTCGTGGCTTTCAAAGATAATAAACGTTCTCTTTCCTGTTTCCAGGAGTCAGGAACATGGGACTGATGTAGCTGGACAGTCCTGGACCAGGGTCCCTGGCACCACTGCAATGCTAGGCCATAGCTGCAGCAATCTGAAGGGTTGGTTGGGAATGCGGGGCTGACAGGACTAGTGGTCCCAGGTGAAATGGGACTGTCACTGAGAGGCAAGAAGCTCTTCCACGCTGTTCTGTGCCGTTTGTTGGGTTACTTAACTGTTCACCACAACCAGCCTTGGCAGACTTTTAGCATTGTAAATCAGATCGTGATGTGTGTCTGTTGAAAACCCTCAGACTAAATGAAGCTTCATTACACTCAGAATGAAATTCAAAACTTGTAACACTGCCCTCAAGCTCCCACATGTCTTGGCTTCCACATCCTCCCACCTCATTACCTCATACACCCTACTTTCGCCTTCTTTCACGCTATTTCTGCCATTCTGACTGTCTAATGCAACGGTGGTCATCAAATCACCAGCATGGTGGCCATACTCCTGATTTGGACTTACTAAGTGCAATGATGAAAAGTCTCTTTGAAAGTGTTCCCATCTGTTAGCACTTTGCCTGGCATGCGGCTCTTTTTTTCCACTCCCTGACTTTCACACACACATACTTCCTCTGCCACGAGCCATCTTCTGTCCTTAGGTTAGCCTGTTCAACTTACCAGTGTCCTGCACTTGAAGTGCAGTATTCTCAGAAAAGCTATTCTTGAAAACTCAATTCATTCTAATCAAAACACAGTAATGGTTTTTCCATTACCCTAAGAACCAGGCGTTTCCCCCTATCTTCATAGTTATTTAATTGATGTTGGCATTCTTATTTAATTTAAAATAAATAAATAAATAGCTCCTATGTGGTGATTTCCATAATTAATACATCTGTCATATAACAGTTACTGTTTTTGACTTAAGAACATGTGCAATTCACACTATTAGTGAATTTCAAGTACACAATTATCAGCTATAGCTTCTATGTTGTACAGTAGCTCTCTGGAACCTATTCCACTTGTAAGTGAAAGTTTGCACCATCCTTACGGAGGTAAAATTTACGTGCAGTGAAATGCCAGTGAATAATATCACGGGTTTTGACCAACATCTACTATATAACCAAGACCCCAATCCATATGTGGAATGTTCCCACACCCTAGAAAGTCTTGGACATCTCTCCTTTCAGTCAGTCCCCACCAGTGGTAATTTATGTCCTCATACATTAGTTATGTTCATGTCATCATTTCATATCATCGGAACCCTAAGATGACTATTGTTTTTGCTCTAGCTCGCTTTTACAAACATTCCTTTAGAGATATAATCATGTTACTGTTATCAGTAGTCAATTCTTTTATAGTCACAAGAATTATTATGTTGTGCCATACCAGAAGTTGTGTGTCCACATCCAATTGATAGGCATTTAGACTTGTTATCCTTTTAATTTTTTTATTCAGAATTTCATACATGCACATTGTATTTTGAACAAGTAATCTCCCATTCTCTTCTCCTCAATTTCTCTACTACCCCTATCCTCAAAACTTCATGTGTTGTGTTTTTTTTTAACTCACTGTAGCTTTTGTTACTATCAACAAACCCATTCAAAATTATGAAAGTCTGGATATGGAAATCCACTTTCATTTTTTTCCTTGGGCTCAGTACTTTAAAATACCCATTTAAAGAAAAACTAGAGTATGTCTAACCTAAAACTAAGACTGTTTCCCACCATGGTCACACCATTCAGTCCCCTTTCCAGAAATGCCTAGCCATCTGAGTGTTTGTGCCATTGCCAGCATTATAATCTGCACTCCCCTAATAACTGGTGAGGTTCACCACCTTGCTACAAACTTGCTGGCCACTCTACATTCTCGGTTGTGATTTCTTGTCCAAGTGTTTCTTCAGCTATTTTTTTTAATTGAAGTTTTTGTATGTCCTCAGCCATGAACATACTAGTGGAAGCCAGAATCCAAGTTCAGGAGTCTTCCCCTATTGCTGCCCTACTTAATTTTTTGACACAAGGTGTCCCACCTAACCTGGAGTTCACCATTTCAGTCAGACATTTCATTCAGACCGGATGGTCATCAATTGCCTGGAATCTGCCTGCCTCCACCTACCCCACACTGAGGCCTCAGATACCACAGTGAAGCCCAGCTTTTTGTTTGTTTGTTTGTTTGTTTTTCGAGACATGATTTCTCTGTGTAGCCCTGGCTGTACTGGAACTCACTTTGTATAGCAGGCTGGCCTCAAACTCACAGAGATCCGCCTGCCTCTACCTCCCGACTACTGGGATTAAAGGCGTGCGCCATCACGGCCGGTCCGAAACCCAGCTTTTACATGGGAGCTGGGGATCCAAACCTGGGTCCCTCATAGTCACATGATAAGCACTTTGCTTATCGAACCTCCCCAGACCCTCTACTTTTTTGTTTGTTTGTTTGTTTTTGTTGTTGTTGTCTTTTTTTTAACTTGAATTGTTTGAATGACAGTTTTTTGGAGGGAGAGAGAAATCTTGATCCTTGTGTGAAAGAGAGAGGAATAGGGAGGGATAGGCAGGACAGAGGACAGAGCAGCTTGTTGAGAATTTGTAAATCTTATAACTCCTATATATTTTCTTTTTGAATTTGTATTTTGTGACCTCTCTATAAGAGATCATTTTACTCCTCCATATCATAAAAATACTTATCACTATTATTTTCAAAAATATTTATCAATCTTATAAACCTTCCTTTGAGTCTTGGCCTTTATATAGATTTAGGATTCCACATAAGATTAGTTTTTGAATTTTGATTATGATAGAAAGTAGGGTTTGGGTTCATCTTATTTCATGTGGGCTTCCAGTTTTACTGATATAAGATGTTGGAAAGATTTTTCCTTTTCCATTGAATTGTTTGATCCCTTTGTGAAAATCAAATGCCTATGTGTGTGAGTCTTTTTCTGGAACCTTTATTTTGTTGACCTATATACATTTCATCCTTATGCCAATAGTAAGGTTTCTGTTACTATGGCTTTATATTTTCTAGAAATCAGAGTTTTAGTCTATGAACTTCATTCATCTTTTCCAAAGTCATTTTGATCGTTTTGTCTAGATGTGTCTGATCTAGGTCCTTTGGGTAGTCTAATAAAATTTAAAATAATCTTGCCATTTTCTAAAAAGAAAAATCTTGCTTCAATTTTGTTAGCGTTGTATTCAATCTTAAAGTTATATTAGAGAGTTGAAATTTGTTTTCAGTAACTGTTATTATTCATCTATAGGAAGTACATATGAATTGACTACACAAAAGAGTTATGACCAATTAGAAAAACACTCTAGAGTAAGATGCATTGTGAATCCACATTTGGAGTATCTGATAGTGTGTCCTGTAAAGCTGGTGAAGTTGAAGGGAAATCAGAAGTCCCTGGAGGGACTTTTTTCTGCTCTGGAGAGAATACTCTGATAAAAATAAAACTTTCCTTATTCTTGTCCTTAAATGCTTCGGTCTTTTTTGACGTTGTACATGATTGCATCTTAAGCATATCCTCTTTTCTGAGAAGAACATTTGCCTTCCAGAATACTATACAATTCCATTGCATCAAAATAGCCAATGCAATTACAGACTGCCTTCTTTTTCTTCAAGTGTCTTGAGCTTGTTCATTACCAGCTAAGGGACAGCCTATCTCTCAGATCAAATGATCATAAGTACCTTTTCTCATTAGCATGTGAGAGGCACATCCTTTCACTCTAGACAGAGAAAGAGTGTGTGTACAGAGCTAAGCATAAGCTTTCTGGCCATCAGAGGTTGGTGATGCATGTCTCCTGTGGAATCAAGATAGTTCTCAAATTAAGAAAAATGTCCAAAAAGCTAAAGGACTAGAACTTAGGTTGAGCAAATGTTCTTCCACTTTTCCCAGTAACTGCTAAGTTTAAAGCCCATTAGTGAATATGCAGTCTTAAAACCACTGAAGTTTAAGGTGTAATTTAAAAAAAAAATGTAAGTATAGGAGATATTTAGTATCCAACCATTTCTAAGCTTCTCAGCAACCAAATGTCTGAAAACAGATGCTCACTTGCTTATTAATACAAAGATAACAATGTTAAACTAAGACATTTACCTATGTGTTATTAATAGAACCCAGTTCTTTATACTAATGAAATAATAGCATGTGTTCCTTGTTTTCTTTTTTAAACAGTGGAGAAATCCTGTGGAGTATGGATTGTATTTTACTCTTAAATAACATTTCTATTTTGCCCATGAAGTTGTTTTGGTGATATGGAAATATGAGTATATGGATAACTGTTTTCTGTATTATCTTTTTTAACTTTATATATTGCATGAAAATGGATATATTCTCTTTGAACATTAACTCTTGATGCTATAAATCTTATACTCATGTCACAGATAAACCTTATTGAACGTCTTTCCTTATTCAATTAAAAATAATTTATTTTTTTAATGGATCTGTGTTCCATCCTGCACCCGCTGTAACTTTCTCATTTGGCCTCATTAGCTATTTATTGTTAAAAAACAAACTTTTTTATATTTATTTATCCCAAGCACCCACGGTAAAAAATTTTTTTAATGTCATTTGAAGTAAACAAAACACTGCATACCTATTTCCACAACTAAAAAGTGGTGATAAACTCAATTGAAAAAAAATGCATTGCACAGTTGGAGAAGAAGTTTCTTCTTTTCCATCTTGTCTGCTGATTATATTCAGGATTTACTTGACTGGTTTGCATCAGTGTCTCAAAGGGAGATAGTCTGGATTTTGTGAGAGAAGTCGATTTTCTAGGCACATTCTCTGGTGGACATTTGCTTGTAGTTTATTTTGATGATCATAGAGTTAAGCTGTGCACATCAAGGGAAAACGAGATTCCGCAGAGTACCCTGCAGGGAGCTCATGACAGTGTCCTTAATGCTTGTCGGCAGACCTGCCTATCTGTGGAAACATGACTGCTCTTCTATACTGGTGATGGCCAGAACACGCTTGTGCCCCTCCCCCACCCTCATGCCCAGCTTTGAAAAGGGTATTTGCCAAGCTTCTAAAGTTCATTTATTAGAAAAGGGAAGAATTTGAATGAAGTCTCTATAGCAAACAACACAAAAAAAGAAGATACTTAAGCTCCATTTTCAAAAATCAAATTGTATTCACAGAAAAGGATTTAGGGAGTACAACTCTTTTTTTGCCGGTATAGGGGAGTTCTAGGAAAAGTAAAGAAATTTCTGCGGGTTAAGGAAAAGTAGAAAGACAGCAATAGAAAGTGATGCAGATGGAGAGGGAGCCCATCTTCATACTCTCGAAATCTCATCCTGCATGGCTATTACTTATTCTTGGAAATCAAAAGAGACATAACTAAATATCACTTAGAGGTCGTTTTTCATAGAATCTTGACAAAGACTTGTCAGTGGGAGAGGTATCTGGATACTGAATCTACATGGATGTAGAAGTGAACAGTTTGTAATTATCTAGTTTATAAAAGGCATTAAAGTTATTCTATTCAGCAAAACAAAAAAGTATGATGTCATTAAAAACATCAGTTGCCTTTATGTATCAAATATGTCAGGACTAACACTGTATTTCTAAAGACTATGTGTTGTACATTCTAGGGTCTCAAAGGAGAAATGATTCAGGGACAAATATTTCAACAAGGAGAATTATTAAGGGGAATGTACTCAAGAACCAAGGTGCATAAATACGGAATGATATTCAGACACAGTGTTTCTACCAAGAGTAAAGTGAATTGGATATTGGGGCCCACCTGGAGAATTTCTGCCCCCCCTCCTTCCTCACAGTCCGCTGTGCCTTTAGGATTGGTAGGAATAGATTGAAATTGCTCTGTAGGAGGCCGTGATAAGGATCCCCATTAAGAACCACTGAAACAGAAGCTTGCAGCAAAAATGGAAAAGTAGGTTAAAAAAAATAGAAGCATGTCTGTCAATACCTCTCCTGGGTAGGTGTGCCCCATGTGATCCTCTACTTACCCCTGCTCTACTCCATGTCAAATAAGGATAAAAATGCACCCCAGCAGTGGTGGAAGGATTGCTAAACTCTTTGACCTTTCTAAAAAAAGGGGGGTTCGGGAGCACAAGATATTAAGAGAAAGGAACTCAGTAAAGCCAAAAATAACATATTGTTTCAAATTTGCTTAATAAGAAAGTGAGTCAGAGCAGTATAAATTGATGCAAGCTCTCAGTTCCAGGCAGAAGAGATTCAACAAAAGCTGAGCCCACGATGGGAATAATTTCAAATAACATGCACCTTAGAAGTCATCAGTAATTAATCACCCTGGAGACAGTTTTGTTGACTCTCACCTATATTTCTTCAATGCTTTCTCCTGGGTCTATATTCAAGTTAGTTGACAATTGTAACCTTACATTTCTAAATAAGATTGTTGTATAGTTCCCTTCATCATCTTCATTTCTAATAGCATTTTAGAGAAAAGGGAGTACCATTATATACATATAATCCTGATAGACACACATTAACAGAACTGTATATCTCAGATCATAAAAATATAGATTAATAATTGAACCCATTAAAGTGGGTAGGTTGGCCTTTTAAGTTATAACAAGGCATACTAGTCAGTTGGTAGAGCATGAGACTCTTAATCTCAGGGTCGTGGGTTTGTGCCCCATGTTGGGCGCCAGATATTGGTGAAATTATTAAGGCCACTCCACATAGTTAAAAGGGAGGTTTATTTAGTGGCGTAACTCACAAGTGAAGGGATAGGTAACAGGGTCTGAGAAAGATGTAGCGCAGTCCGGCGTTGTTCTCTGGAGAACTCTGCTAGGTCTACCTCCAGTGTCCAGGGTCCAGGAACCAAGAGAGCTGGTGCATCCAGATGTTGGGTCTTCAGGGTCCTCTCTCGGGCCCGTCTTGTAGGCGTGACAGGTACCAAAGCCTCTATGGGGGTTGGAACTTCCAGATCAAAGCTGGAATGACTACCCACTACAATTTTACTTAGCAAAGAGAGAGGAGTCAATCAGAGGTTTAGACATAGTTATGTTTAACTCAAGTTCACATGATTGGAAACATCTCTCACATAGATAAGCTTTACATAAAGTCTTTATTATACAGTACAATATGCATTTTCTTGGACAAATGTGTATGAAGTGAAAAGTCTAAGTTACCGAGTTTTTATCAGTAATTCTCTATATTTTGCTGGGAGATAGGGTATGAATATATTAATAGTCAGATTTTTTAATTTTTAGTGGGATTTTTTTTTTGCCATTTTAATGTCTAGTAGATGAGACTGAATACATAGGTATCAGGGAACACCGGTTTTTGTCTGTTTTTATATGATGGATGTAGGTACTTGTATAACTTCACCAGGCTTAAAGGGCAACAATTCAGACACACAGAAGGAGTTCTCGGCCTGTTCCAAGTGCTTGTGAGTGCCAATGAGCACTGGCAGCCGAGTGCCTTCCCTCACTGAGAGCACACATAAGTGAGGCTGCTTCCACTAGTGTTAGCACGTCCTTATAGTCATGAATTCTGACTCACGTTGTTATAGCAAACGAGTGCCAAGTAAAAGAGGACTTAGGCAAGTCTTCCAGCCTGCTCCACACCTATTCCTTTACAGTGTATCCACTTGCTAGAGGCTGGGTGGCTGAGGTGGACTAGGAGCAGTCTTGTGCTCTGCTAAGAAAGCTTAAATGGACACCTTCTCTATTGCACTACCACACTACAATCCTAAGATCTTACCCACTGGAGAAATGAAGTTTCTTTTCTCCCCATGTTTGGATTGCAGTTTTTAATAAATATTCTATGCCAGATTCTGTTTTTATTAATAATTTCTGAGATTTTTGTGCCCTTGTATTTTGAAAGTCAACATCTGCAATTGCCACTGCATTTTGCAGTGATTTTGCAATGATACATGGATGTAGTAAAGATGGAATCATTTTGTTGATTATGCATGTACAGCAGTCTAGTAAGTATTTAGGAACATTATCTCCCTGCAAATGGGCCCAGTATACCCTCAGTCTCTTACATGAAGATGCTTCCTAATGGAAATTGTCAGTGACTACATAGAAAAACAAAACTGTGTCTGAAGTCATGGCAGTTCACTTGCTTGCGGGTGTTTTTGCATCATCTCCAATCTTACAATAGCCTTTGTATTTGAATAATTATAGGCAGTTGCACCACTGAATAGAAAATTATCAGAAAAATACTTTACAAAGGAGAAAATGATAGCAAGGCTAATATATAGCTGTGGCCTTTCCTAATGAGTGTTGCTGGAAAACATCTCAGAACCCTTCAGGAAAAGGCATGTTTTTATAAGAAAAATGTCTCCAGCTGTTAGAATTGATAGAATTTCAGAAATGCCATAAGTCAGCTTACAAAAGATTTGTAGGTTTTCTCAGCAAAATGAAAAGAGAGAGAGAGAGAGAGAGAACACTGTGATGTTTTCTTTTGGAATCAAAGTTCATCTAGAATGAAGTGTGATCATATGTACCAAATTAAAAACAGGCATGACTTCTAATATACTCCAGGGTTGCCGGATGTTATAAGAATTGTAATAAAATATGCTAATTTCTGTATATTTAATTTCGTCATTTTGAAAATTGCTCAGTCTCAGTAAATCCATTTGAAAGATTTACTTTTAAAGAGCTTATATAAAATAAGAAAGGCTTGAATGAATAAGCATGTTCATAGTTGAATCTATGTCTCAAGATAGAACTATTTCTAAGTCATGATATACAATGATATATAACATTTGGACATGTGTCATAAATCATTGCTTTGTGTCACACAGGGATTTATTTCAACCATATGCATTGAAAATGAAAGCAAAAAATATTTTTGCACTTTTGAGAAAGGGAAAATTATTCTATGACATATGTTCAAATATGACCAGAATTAGAGGAAGTAAAGGTTAGTTGAAAATTCCATATGCACTTAGGCATTTGTGTTTAATACTAGAATAAGTATAAGATATATAGTGTTCTGTGAAAAGATGGGGCTCTAATCTACAGTTAGAGAGCCTTTATCTGTGAGATTATCAGCACTTACAGTCAATGTCAGCTTGCCTCGACTTCAGTACACTCTGTATCTTCTATGAAAAAATAAATCTTTTTGCAAAATTAACATATTATAAAAAAACAAAACCACCCATTTCTTATCCTTAAGTTAGTACACTTTGGATGGGGTATGAGATACAATAGCTTACCAGATTCTCCTTTGTGACCTAGGACATCACATTTTGAGTGTCACAGTGGTACATTGAGACCTTAAAAAAAAACTAATAATTCTTTATCTGCTCATTACCTTATTACACTTGTTTTCTAGAGAGGTTTAATTTTTGGTATTGTTGACTTTTAGTTACTTGGTAGGAAAGATAAGCATACTTGAAAGCAACTGGATGGCAAATAGTTTTAAGAAACAGTTTCTATTTTTATTCTTCATTTTCTATTTGATTTTATTAATATGGGTTCTCTACAAACACAAATGGCTTTCTCACCCACTTATTAGTACCAGGGGCAAGACATACTACTTTCAGTTGTTCTATTAAAAATTAACTTATCATTTACTCACAATTTCTCAAATATTCTTACCAACCTACTATAAAAGTTCCAACAATTGAGTTTTAAATATAGCAGTGTGTCTAAGAGTTCATACATAGCATTTTGTGACAGTAAGTGTTAAATTTACACCAAAGAGGGGTATTTGGGACTTGGCTGACTAGAAAGGTTTAAGAATTATCATAATTCTGACCCTCAATTGAAAAACAAAGTGATTAGATGTTAACTGTAGATATAATTTTTCTCTGTTTTTAAAGTAGCTCTCCAGAGGTCCTGACGAACAGTACACAGAAGGATTACTTCTGTGACATTTTTATGTTCACTTTCTTTTAGAGAGAGGGATGAGCTGCTCTGTCTATATACTAGCTTAAGCAGAACCATTGCTTAATCAGTGAATTTTTTATATTAGTACTGATACACACCAGGGATAAAAAGCCTCATTCTCATTTATCTGTCCAGAAAATTTAAAATTGGACTTTGTCCAGAAAAATTTCTCCCCCAAATCATGATGGTGGCACAGGAGATTTTGACCAGAGGGACCTAACTGCCTTTCCAAACATTTCAACATAAAGAATTAATAACTCAGGAGTGAATCCTAGCTTCCCCTAAGCCCAGCATGATGTTCCTAGTAGCTCTGGAAGCCCAAGCATTCTAATGGAAAAACATATCATCTTTGATTCATGTGCAAGTCTGTCTCATTTTATGATTAGAAATCCAGTCTAGCTGGGTGGTGGTGGCACTTGGGAGGCAGAGGCAGGCAGATCTCTGAGTTTGAGACCAGTCTGATCTGCAGAGTAAGTTCCAGGACAGCCAAGGCAACATAGAAACACTCTCTCAACAAAGAAGAAAAGAAGAAGAAGAAGAAGAAGAAGAAGAAGAAGAAGAAGAAGAAGAAGAAGAAGAAGAAGAAGAAGAAGAAGAAAAAGAAGAAGAAAAAGAAGAAGGGAAGGAAGGAAGGAAGGAAGGAAGGAAGGAAGGAAGGAAGGAAGG
>CABHPQ010169894.1:8245-69125 GCA_902168405.1 Peromyscus aztecus
CACCAGAGCACACTCTCAGCACACATCTGCACACCCACACATGTGCTCTGTGTGCCAGCTTCTGTGCTGGGCACCAGAGCACACTCTCAGCACATACCTGCACACATGTACTTTGTGCGTGTATCCCCAATGAGTCTCTTTAGATTTATGAGCTCATGGGTGAGAAGTAATTTTTAAGAACATGGGTATCTTGCCAGTGGCTATACCACTGAAGAAAATGCCTCTTCTTCCTCCATCAACCGTTAACTACCAATAATCCTCAGGGAAGGGTGGGGCATCATGAGCCCTTTCCCCTTCCATGACAGGATATCAAGGGTACCAGTCTTGGGCAGGTCGTGTGCAGGTGCTCACAACTGCTGAGACTTTAAGAGTGCAAGGCCATGTTATTCCTGGAAGATAGTGTTCCACAGCTCCCCACCCCTTCCTCCGGCTCTCACATTCTGTGTGCCCTCTCCTCCATGATGGCCCCTGTGCCTTAGAGCAGGTGATGTAGATGTCCTATTGAAGGCTGGCTGTTCAACACTCACTCAGTCTCAGCACATTGACCAGTAACCTCCACCCACTGCAAAAAAGAACCTTGTCTGCCCAAATATGAAAGCGGCACTATGAGTCTCTGAACTTAAACATAGTTATTTAGAAAGCAATTTGACAGGCACGTCATGTCCATTTATCAAAATGTTATCAGTGGTCAGGGGTAGGTCAGATGCTTCCAGGTTCTTAGCTTTTCATTCAAAGACCTGAAATAAGTACACAAAGATTTCAAAGTTGCAAGAGAAACTAGTTAAGAGCAAATGATAGTGCATTCAAGATATGTTTGTGAAAAGCGGCACATGATGAAGACACTCAAGGGTCCCAAGTTACTGTCTGTGGCTTCTTTTGTGGAGTCTGAAGAAAGAGAAGCTAGTTGCTAAGGGGTATGGGATGGTTTTAATGGGAAATGTCCCCCAGGGACTTATGTATTTGAACACTAGGTCCCCAGTTGATGGTGCTGTTTGGGGGAAATTATAGATCCTTTAGGAGGGGCAGCCTTGCTGGAGGAAGTGCCTCACTAGAGGGGAGCTTTAACAGTGTGTACACTGGATGGCTTCCTGTTCTCCCTGCTATTTCTCGTACACAAATGAAATGTGGTCAGCCTGCTTCTTGCTTCTCCAGCCAAGGCCAATCTGCTGTTCCTCTGGAACTAAATAAACTTCTTTCTTCCCTAGACATGCAGGCCAGTGGAGGAGAATGAGATAAACTTCTTCCTTCTCTCGGTTGCCTTTGATAATAGTATTTTTCACAGCAACAGAAGAGTAATTAATACAGGGTATAATTTGCATAATTCCCTATTTTGATTGACAGATTTGAGTTAGGAAAGCTTTTGATCACTGTGCACGTCCTTTCTCATGATGCCTTTGAGTTTAATCATATGCATATCCAAATATGCGTAAGCATAAAGGATTCCCCAAAAGGTCCAAGTAGAGGACACACTTTGCCCTATGGCCCATGCATCCAGAATTATGACGGGCCTGATGGATCTCCCCTATTCCGCACTACCTAGGTATAACTGGAGCACATTTCAGTAGAAACTGTCCGTAAGTGATAGTCGGGAATTGCCAGGAGGAGAAATTATAATTAATCCTCTATCAGGGGTGTAGGTGGTGAGAATTTCTCCCATTCTGGGGGGCTATCTCATCACTTTATTTTTAAAATTTTGTCAGCTCCCATTTTTCAAATGTTTGCCTCATTTCCTGAGCAACTGCTTGGAGAGTGTTCCTCTTCCTTTTTCCTCTAGCCCTTACAGACTTTCAGGATTTACATTATGGAGCTGGTTGTTTGGGCAGAGGGAAAGGCAAGAGTCTAACTTTGCTCTTCAACATGTAGCTATCCAGTTTTTCTAGCAACATTTGCTAAAGAGGCTATCTTTTCTCCAATGAGAGTTTTTTATATTTTTGTCAAAAATTAGGTGGCTGTAGCTGCATGGATTTATACCTGCATTTTTCATTCTTTTCCATTGGCCTGTATATCTGTTCTTGTGGCAGTAGCATATTATTCTTCATACTATATCTCTGAAATATAACTTGAAATCAGGAATGGGGATAGGTTCTGGAGAGTGTTATTCTTTTTGCTCAGAATTACTTGACTATTCAGGATCTTTTGCACTTTCATATGAAACGAATTTTTTAACTTTAAAAAAATTCTCTGAAGAATGGCATTGGATTGTGATTGGGATTGCAATGAACCTATAGATTGCATTGTTAAGATGGGCATATTGATTCCTCTGACCCACGAGCATGGGAGATCTTTCCATCTTCTAGTGTTTTCCTCAATTTCTTTCTTCAGTGTTTTCATTATAGAGGTCTTTCAATTTTTTGGTTATGTTTATTATTCTAAGATGTTATGCTTTATTTTGAGGCCATTGTAAATGGGATCAATTCCTTCTTTCATTTTCAGTATCTTTGTCATTGGTGTATACAGGAAGGCTGCTGATTTTGCATGCTTAATTTTGTATACTATGTGCTAATTTTGTATACTGCCATTTTACTAAAACTATTTATCAGTTATAAGAGTTTTCTGTTGGAGTCTTTAGGGTCTTTTAGATAAAACTTAATAAAAAAAAGAAGAAAAGTATTGCTTATATCAATATTTGATTTGGGGGAAATAGAAAAATGGTTAGATATAAATATGTATATTTGGTTGTAATATATATTTAAATCAGGTTGTGTCAAAAGGTTTATAGTTCATTGACATGTGAATAATGGATGAAGTTTGTTAAATCTTAATACTTCATTGAATTGGGAATCCTATTAAACCACTTAGAACAACTAGAAACATGTTATGAAGAAAGTATAAAACATTTAGAGGAAATGGAGGTTTGAGTTGCATATTCAAGCAACTGGGATTATAAAGAAGAAATTTTCTTCTTACAAATCCTAACTTCAGAAATACTGAGGTTACCTTGACTAACACCTTGGTGTGACTGACTGTGAAGAAGGCTTCTTAGGGTACTGTCAGAGACATGTGTACTGGATAGAGCTATTTCTTAAACTGGGTCACCACCATATATAGAACATATACTTATGGAAATTGGGAAAAATTAGCAACAATAAAATTAATTCAAAACCGGGCGGTGGTGGCACACACCTTTAATCCCAGCACTCGGGAGGGAGAGCCAGGTGGATCTCTGTGAGTTCGAGGCCAGCCTGGGCTACAGAGTGAGTACAGGCTCCAAAACTACACAGAGAAACTCTGTCTCAAAAAACAAAACAAAAAAATTAATTCAAAATTAAACCTGTAATGCATCTGAGGTGTTTCTGGAAGTATTCTCCATGGTATAGCACAAATTCACTGCAGCTTTAGTCCTGAGATTGCATATGTACACGCTCCTTTGGTATCCTACCACACAGCACCAGTGAACACTGCCTGAAATACCTCAGCTGGGATTCATGACACTGTGTGTTATGAACTGACGTGGGATTACTGTATAAATGACATTTTCTCCTTCTACAGAAACATAATGTTTTTATTTCAGAACACAAAGACTTTTAATATTTTCTTATTGTAATTCCTCAGCTTGGGTCAAAGTATATCTTTGGATCCTGTCATGTTAGAATGTTTGGCTTCCAAAATTGCTGTTTAGTAGGATTGCAGAGATGGTTCGGCAGTTAAGGGCTCTTTCTGCTCTTGTAAAGGACCTGGGTTTGGTTGCCAGCACCCATATGGTGGCACACAACCATCTACTACTCCAGTTCCAGGGGTCTAATGCCCTCTTTTGACCTCTTCAGGCATCAGGCACACATGGTGCACATACATACATACATTCAGGAAAATACACACACATAAAATAAAGAGAAATTAATCTTTAAAAGTTATTTTAACTACTATTTGAGTTGCTGAATTACATTTTGTAAAAAATTATTTGATGAATTTGACTTGTGATTAAAACAAAATTTAAAGCAGTTTTTGAAATGGCCCTCAACATATTTCTGCCATTTTGTACCACATATTTATGTGAAGCAACATTCTATCATTGGCAATTGTAGAAAGTACATATCATTCTAAAAAGCAATACTCAGAGTCCTGAAGTGATAAATATTCAGCCAAGATTTAATTATTTATATAAAAATAAACAAGGATTTGCATAACATTAGTACGCAATTTTACTTCAATCTTAAATAAATGATACATTTATATGCATACCAAAGAATTTTTTAAAATAATTTTTTTAAATCTATCAGTAAAGGTTTGTGTTGTATACTGGTTTTGTATAACTATGAGATCAAACAAAACATTGTTGGAACAAAAATAGACACAAGTGGGAAAAGCTTTAGGATGTCTTGGTGATGTGACCCTATCAATGGCAGCATTGGCAGTTGCCAGGCTGGGTCACTGAAGCTACCCTTGCCCGGCCTTTCTGTGCATCCCTTTACTCATTTATTAGAATCCTATATGTTGCAAACATTCATCAAGGTATAGGTTGAATCTCTAGGTTTTTGGCTTTTGTTACAATACTCCTTAGCATATTGGTGTCTGTGTGAACACATTAGTACTATGTGCCACAGACCTTTGTTCCTCATAGTTCTGGAAGCAGAAAGGGCACAGGCAGACTGGGAGTCTGGTGAGCCTTCTTGCTGCACCCTAGCAAGGCAGAACTGTTGAAAGCTTCAGTCCTTTTTTACAGAATCAATAATCCCATTCATAAAAGCTGGACCCTTAGGTTCTAATCATCCATCCATCACCCTGGAGATTAGGTTTCAAAATCTGGGTTTGGGAGAACACAATTATGAAGTCTGGAGTAGAACCCTAGTCTTAGCTTGTTTGGTTAGTTTGTTTCTGTGGGATGTTGCTGCTGCTGCTGCTGCTGCTGCTGCTGCTGCTGCTGCTGCTACTGATGATGATGATGTTTCTGTGGGATGTTGCTGCTGCTGCTGCTAATGATGATGATGATTGATTGATTGATTGATTTGATGTGCCTTTTTTTTTTGCTTGGTTTGGTTTGGGTTTGGGTTTTATGTGCAGTTGAGGTTATTGAGACAAGGTCACTCTATATAGTCAAAGCTGGTGTCCAACTCCAAATCCTCCTGCCACCGCCTTCTGAGTTCTGGGATCACAAGCATATGCTACCACATTCAGCTAAGTTTTCATAATTCTCTTTTGAAAAATATTGCTACAGTTTGGATAAGAAGTGTCTCTCCCAAAAGGCTCATGGATTAAAAAATTGGACCCCAGCTAGTGGTGCTATTAACTGATAACTGAATCATGAAGCTTTTAACCTCCTTGGTGTATTAATCCATTAACAAGTTCATAGGTAAGTGGAGAACCTAGATCACTATACTTTAAAGGGTATCATTTGTCCCTGGACCCTTCCTCTTCCTCTCTGTCCCTGTCTGTGTCCTGTCTACCACGAGGCAAGATGCTTTGCTTTACCACATATTCTCAGCATGACACTCCGTCTCTGTAGACACCATACACCTGGCTAGTGGAGCCAAGTGACCTGGGACTGAAACCCATGAAACCAAGACAAATCTTTCCTCCTCCAAGTTGATTATCTTGGGTGATTTGTCTTCATGAGGGAAACTATTACAGATATGCTCCCTCCATGTCTTCTCTTTCCACTGATTGCTCACACTGTTGATTTAGCCATTGGCCTACCTCCACGCCCCCTGCCATTCTTTGATTCTGCCATTCCTATCCCAGAATGATGTCAGTGGGCTGGTAAAGAATGCAGATGGAAGGCAACAACACTGTTCATTGTCTGTCTGACTTTGGGAAAACTGACTAAACATTTTGAGCTTGTTTCATCAATTACAAAGTATGAGTTAAATGAGTACTACCCCATAGGATTATTGTGGCATTTAAATGAGAACTATACAGTCTTCAGAACATAAGGACACCTGTAGCATAGCACATGCTCAACATAATATTTCCATCTCTTCATTCATTGTCAACCTACAGGAGACAGAGAGTACTCTCAGGCTTTCCACAGACTGACACATTGCATCTACAGTATTGCTAAAGACTCCTGCTTCACAGTCTGGCCCATCCCTGAGCAGTGTAGACTTTACCTCTTCAGCAGTGTTCCTTCTAACATGCCTGTGAACCCTCCCAGCCTGAACCAAGTCCCAGTTTCAGCATTTATGGATTATTGCTTTTACCCAGCATTATTCGCTAACATTTTTAATGGACTTGTCTCAGAACATCTTTCTCATATAAACTAGCAAGAAACCCTTAACACCTTCCAACTTCAGCTCTTGCTGCAGTGAAACAAAGCAATCCTAAGAACGTGAATGTTCAGTGTTGTGGCAGAGATGGCTCAGCAAGTAAAGGTTCTTGCTGCCCAAGCCTGGTGTCTGTGTTCAGTCCTGGAACCCAAGGACAGATGGGAAAAGAGAACCAGCTTCACAGAAATTGTTCTCTGCCCTGCACACATGCATGGCATGTGCATACTTGCACATATACCACACACACACACACACACACACACACACACACACACACACACATGCATATTAAATAATAATTATAATAACAAACTATTTTAAAGCATTATTCTGTGTTTACAGGTATTGCCCTATCTTCTCAGCTATCTCATTCACTGTTAACTCAATAGCAACATTATTAGCAAACACCATTGCCAAGTTTTTCCCAAGATTTCATTAATTTCAAAAAAAATACTTTTTGTATTCCTGTTCCATTCTTTCATGCCAACTGATATGGTGACTAGAACAAAAACTAGCTAGTAAGTTGAGAAAGAGCTCCTGGCTCCTACTGAGCAGACACCCCAAGACTGCCTGCTGATGGGACACCATGTCATGGGCCTCATCAGTACATTTGATGCTGGGGACAGGAAGCTAGTCAGTAGTTATTTAGAGAGCTTCTACTATAAACCCTATGGTGAACTTCATCATTCCTTTGACAGTTAGTTGAGCACACACAGATATTGCGGGTTTTGTTGTGGGTTGTTATGATTTTGTCTAAGGCTGATGATAAGTTAGGGTTATACTATGGTTGGGTGGTCAGTTCCTATAGGTAGAATTATTGGTTCAAAGTTTACCCAAATGATGTGGGTACCTGTAATATTCCCCATCGGACAGTTCATGTTCCCATAAGCAGGACTAAAATGTCCAGTTTTACCCTGCCCCTATAACTACTGTGGCTATGGTGTTTTGTGCTAATTCATTTTGATGTAGTATCAAATAATGTGGTCGTTCTTAACTGTGTGTATATGAGTTTACCAAGAAACTTTTTTAAGATTTTGTATTTTCTACACAACCTTTTGTGGTGCTTTGAATGAGAATGACCCCCATAGGCTCATCAATTTGAATGCTTAGTCACCAGGGAGTGGCACTATTTGAGAAGGTTAGGAGGTGTGGCCTTATTGGAGGAAAATGTGTCACTGGGGGTGGCTTTAGGGTTTCAAAACCCCATGCCAGCTACCTCCCCTCCAGTCTCTCCCTTCTTCTCCCTCTGCCTAAGGAATGGGATGTAGCTCTTAGCTGCTGCTCTAGCTCCTGCCTGTATGCTGCCATACTCCATGATAATAATGGACTAATCCTCTGAAACTATAAGCAAGCCCCAATTAAATGATTTCTCTTATAATAGTTGCCATGGACATGGTGTCCCTTCAAAACACTAGAACAGTAACTAAGACACCATTGTATAATTATTTTTTGCTACAAAGCGTATTACATTGTCCCAAAAGAAATAATGAGAACAGCATCGCGATTTACACTTTTGCTTTATACTATTATAGAATATTTTTAAATAATTATACTGGCTATATCAACAAAAATGTAGATGCAAAAGGAAAAATGACAGGAGGAGGGAGGGAGGAAAGAGACCACCCAACCATAGTATAGCCCTAGTTTATCATCACCCTTAGACAAAATTGTAACAACCCCCAACATATTCCACAACGTCTGTGTGTGTTCACAGGCACTTCATGAATTCATCACAAACCTGTGAATATGCAAATACAGCTGCTCTCTAGATCAGAAAGATGTCAGAAGAGATTGCCTAATCTTTTACATTTTTCTGTAAATCAATTTACATACTACATTTTCTCCTAAGTATTTGAAACAAACAAATGAGAATGCATTGTGAGCACTTATTTGCCAGCCCCCAATAAGCCATACCCATCTAGATATGGAGTTAGAAATTCCCTGACTCCTGATAGATAGAAGATTTATCATTGAGATGAGGTATCCCTTTATATTAAAACAGTGTGTTTATAAGTAAAACCTATGGCCAGCACAGGGATAGTCTGGCACAAGTAACTTAAGCGAAATTTGCTCTTGTAACCTCACACATACCACTGTAAACAGCGTTTTTTTTTTTTAGCTGTGGCCTATGAAAATTGCTTACATTGCCTGCAGTGTGTAGATGACCAAGAGAGATAAGGAAATTGTTACTTTTTAAACTACTTGCACGGCCGGGCTGGCCTCCTTACACCTCAAGAAGCAAGTAGGAAGTGTGTTAGTAGCAGGGCAGTACAAACCCGCTCCTCTAATAGACATGCTGCAGGGTACGGGCTGTGTGAACATTACACTATGTGAGCATCAGCTTGGAAAATTTTTATTGTTTTAAATGTGTAATGTAGCTATATACTTTAAAATTCAAAATGAATAAAATAGGTTAGGATAAAATATTCTCTTCCCTGAGTCTTGGCATCTACTTCACTACTCTAATCAATTTCATACTTATCCTTGCAGAAATATTTCCTGTATATATGAGAAAAAGATGCTTATTTCCACCTTTTAGTATGAATGGTAGCACTCTGAATACATTCTTTTTTTGTGGTTTTTTGAGACAGGGTTTCTCTGTGTAGCTTTGCGCCTTTCCTGGAGCTCACTTGGTAGCCCAGGCTGGCGTCGAACTCACAGAGATCCGCCTGCCTCTGCCTCTGGAGTGCTGGGATTAAAGGCGTGCGCCACCAACGCCCGGCTCTGAATACATTCTTTATCCTGACAGTTTTTAAATTATTATTAGATAATTGTTTTGTTCATTGTCACTTCACTTAAAATTGTACTGGAGAGATTATTCCTTACCATTCTGTAATGCTGTCCTCAGGAGATATGCTGCCCAATACGTCATACTCACTTGTGTGTAATATTGCCATTTATGTAAAGAATTACCAATGCGTGCTCATTTAGATTTCTTCTAATTTCATTTACTAAATAACCTGGTCTATATATGCATTAGTACATTTCTATAAAGTCAGTACCTAAAGTGGACTTGGCTGAGCCAAAGCTCACATGGCCTTGCATTTTTACAAAGATTTCCCTCCATGGGCTGTCGTAACTTAGAATCTCAGTGGTAGAGTATCGGCAATCAGAGCACTGTCTTTACCCTGAGAGCCAGCCCCAGTATCGCTGCATGCCCAGCTGGAATAAATTAGTATACTTTGCAGATATGTTTCTTGCCGTTAAGGAAGACTACACTCACCTTTGCCTCCAAAGTTATTTGACAATTTCTAGAGACAGTCTAGACCAATGGTTCTCAATCTGCGGGTGGCCACCCCTTTAAGCACCGAATGACCCTTTCACAGGGATCACATATCAGATATCCTGTGTATCAGATATTTACATTATGATTCATAACAGTAGCAAAATTACAGTTATAAAGTAGCAACGAAGTAATTTTATGGTTGTGGGTCACCACACTGTGAGGAACTGTATTAACGTGTTGCAGAATTAGGGAGGCTGAGAACTATGGGTCTAGATTGTCACACCCAGAGGCTAGGCTGATAATAGAATCTAGTGAGGGGAGGGGAAGGAGGGGAGAAGAGGAGAAAGGAGGACAGGACAGGACAGGACAGGAAGAGAGTAGGCTGCTTGGCCTCCTGTTGTGCATAGGACAATGATCTTTCACCAAAAAGAAGCTCAGAATGTCCCTAGTGCTAGGGTCTCACACAACATCTGCTTCCCTTCATCATACTAATACAGTTTGCAAAGACTTGCATCCTTCAGGGTGAAGTGTATGCCAAAAAGTATGAGCCCACTTCTGTGGGACATTTTGGGCTTTTTATTTCTCTTTTTTTTTTTTTTTTACAACATCCCAGTATTATTCAATGCATTGAGGGAATTGGGAGCCCCTCACAAGCATGAGCAAAGGCACCTTCTTTTTGTTTTTTTATCCTGAATCTGTGGCACAGAGAAGCACTCAGTTTACTAAACGGATGCATGAGTACTCAAGTACTCACGGGCTTACCTTTGAGTTTGACGTAAAGATTGTCATTTTAATCAAATCCCTTCTGTTTACACTGACTCCTCTTTTCTCTAAATTTACACGGGCAGTTGTTTTTTCTGAACTTTCAGAACGGTGGTGAAAGGAGCCCTCCATTGAATTGCATTCTTCTGCTAATTTGAACATCTGCAGTGTGCTTTATTGCCACAGCACTAAGTCACTTTATCAGGTACTGTTGTGCTCACTTACAGCCAATGGTTGAGGTTGTCTTATCTCTTTAAGTGGGTGAAATCTCCTTAAGGACAAAAGCACAGCAGGTCTGCATTCCTGATGCCTACCAGTGTTTTGACCTGCAGAAAAGCAAGGTTGCTTGTGCTAGTGTGCAGGCTCCCTCCCCTCCTCCCCTTCTCTCCCCCCCCCCTTGCCTCTTCCCTCTCCCCACCCCACCCTCTCCTCTTTTTTTTTTTTAATTTACTTAACTCTCATCTAACTCACAAGCCAAACCCCAAGGATCCCGAGTCTAGCAAAGAAACCTACTCATTCTCAAGTACAGAGCACTTCAGATTCTTTCTGAAGAACAGAGCACCCCAGACTCTTTCAGACACACAGAGCAAATGAGCTACAGAGCAGCAAAAGGAGCTGGAAGGCCCAGGCCATTTCCTGGTAACTTGTCTCTTCTGGGGTTTCTGGGACTTTGAGAGCAGGAGCCCTGTGGGCTCAGTTTGCTGCACTGCTTCCTTTTCAGGACATCTCTTTCCATCATCACCATCAGTGTTGCCCTCAGACAGGTCCTGATTCATCTGTGATCAAAGGCCCCAGCATCAGAACTGGAAGAGGGACTCCTCACTGTTGCCTGATGTGAGCTGAAGGCAGAACTCATTCCTAAGTGTCTGCCCACTGGGGTTCTCACCTCAGTCCCTGGAAGATGCCTTTGCCAATAGGAAAGTGGGCTGAGGTGAAGGCTTCATTGTAATGAGGACTTGGATAGTTGGGAATCAGAGGGAAAGGCAGCACGACCAGCAGGGTCAAGGAGAAGCAGCAAGGACAACAAGGTCATACAGAAGATTGAGTGGTGCTTCACTGCTGCTAAATATATCCTGCAGAAAATCAGGATGGGGAGTAGCTTTGATCATATCTAACATGGGATTTTAAAATGCAAATGCAAAAAAATGCAAATACAGAATGCTAGGTTGACTTCCATTAGCTTGTTATTTAACCACTGCTTAGCCCTGAGATTTCCCCCCTTGCATGATCTTTGCAATTAAAATAAGCTGAAAATTGAAACACTTCAAAGCTGAGTTGCAAAAGAAGACAGAAACACCAGTGTCTGAGTATCTATCAGACAAACCAAGAAAATGCTATGAGTCAGCTTGATTACCAAGGTGAAAGTAGAAAACAAAAACGTTGCAAATGCTTGTTCTCAAGAGTTCAAATTAAAAACAAAAAAAACTTTAGGAATTTTTAAATGCTGGTTTATATTTAGCCGCAAGTTAATCTGCAGGTATATTTCTCAAGGTTACTGAAATCAGAGTTTTTGATTTTGCTGATCAAAGGCCCAAGCATCTCCATGTTGCACTGATCTAAAATGAAGAGGGAGGGCTTATTGGTGTGCTGATTTCAGACACACAGAATGCATCTTCCACAGGACCATCTTTAGATGAGAGCATGTAGTGAATGTATTTAAATATTGAGCCATTACAATACATTGCATAGTTTCTTCATAGGTGAGTTTTGACCAAATGATTAAATAATAATTTTGAAGTAATAATAATAACCCACTATTACTTCTAAGTGCCAGGCCGAGTGATACTTGCCTTATTTCACTTAAGTTCTATCACACTCTTGGAGGCAGGTAAATTCTGTTTATTGGCATTTTCCTGTTGCCTCTGAGAAGAAGATCCATGTGCTGTGCAGTGGTGGGAAGATTTCTGCTACCTCGCAGGATGGTGCCCCAGCATTCTTTCCTAAACTGAAGGAATTGGAAAGTGGCATGCGCTGGAAGCACTCTCTGGACCCTTCCGTGAACCAGGTCATGACCTCTCCCATTCAAAGCCCCCACCCATTACTCCAGCAGGTTAGAGCATCCTGGCCCTAAGAGAGAAGGAGGGGGCACAATCACAGGGAGAGGCCTTGCCACATCCTCCCAGTGCCCTGCTGTTAACTGATCCTCTCTATTCTGCCATCTCCCATGACTTTCCAACCTAGCATAGAAGCACTCAAGCTTAGTCACTTCTTTAAGTTTTTAATTATTATTGTATATGTATGTATATGGCATATGTAGACACAGGTACATGTGTATGGAGATCAGAGGACAACTGTGTGGAGTCAATTCTCTCCTCCCATTTTTACAGGGGTTCTATGGATTGAACTCAGATCGACATGCTTTCTCGGTGATCACCTTTACCCACTGAGACAGCTTGCCAGCTCTTTTCATTTATTTTCTACAAAGGTTCCTCCATCATAGGAAGTATTCATTAGGTTCATGTACAAGTGTCTCTTTCTTTTTTTTTTATTTTTGTTTTTGTTTTTTGTTTTGTTTTGTTTTGTTTAGACAGGGTTTCTCTGTGTAGCTTTGGAGCCTGTCCTGGAACTCACTCTGTAGACAAGGCAGGCCTTGAACTCACAGAGATCTGCCTGCCTCTACCTCCTGAGTGCTGGGATTAAAGGCATGCACCACCACTGCCCAGCTGTGCATGTATATCTTAATACTCTGCCTTCTGTCAATCTGATTTATAGGTAGTATAAAACATATTTAAGCCAGGTAGTGGTGTCATACACCTTTAATCACAGCACTTGTGAGGCAGAGACAAGCAGATCTCTGTGAGTTTGAGGCCAGCCTGGTCTAGGATAGCCAAGGCTATGACTACACAAAGAAACCCTGCCTCAAAAAACAAAAAACCAACTATATATAGTAGAATTTTTTTTTCTTTCTCTACACTAGGAATGAGTCCCTAAAAATCTATAAGTGAGTGTGTACACAAGTGTGTGTTTCTAGACAAAGGGTCTAGAGTCATCTTCTTGGAAGAGATTGTGGCCTTCAACCTGTCCAGACTGGACTGAGAAGGGCAGTAATGTCTATACCGCTAACTTCAATTGCTTGAGTTAGTAGTGTGATTTAAAGGTTTTATTTTTTCACAACTCTCAATCAAATTCATTGTCACTGCTCTGGTCTGATGACACTGCTTGCCCTGGTCCCTAAGCTAGCTCCATGCAGAAGTACTTAGTGGTGTGGACTTAGTCATCCATGTGGTCTGGGTTTTAATCTGATCTGTGCTGTTTACTATAAATGTCATTGCCTCAGATCCCCATCTGCAAAGCAGAGCTCAGAGAAAGACAGTCAGTTTCTAGGAGTTATTCTGAAGACTAAACAGGTTTGACACTTAAATATCTGTGTGCATGAAAAAACACAGCTCTATTCTCAGAATAAACAGGTTATACTATATGCTGAGCCAAATGAGAGTGACCACGGCATGGGATATGGATTCACATTTGCTCAAATAGCAGGTTCCAATGTGAAAGTAGTTGCATGCATTTTTAGTAGTCGTAGACCAAAAGAAAACCATAAATCAAGGCATTTACCAAACGCATTGGCAGAGACTATGGATGAATTACAGCAAAGTGAAAAAAAATCTCTGCTGGAGACTTCAGCTGCTGTCCATTGAGGATCTCAGCTTCTGGGTTGGTGGAAGCTAGCCCAAGAGAATTTTGGCTTGAGATCCCTGCACTGCAGCTCTCTGCATCCTTGTATTGTCATCAGCTGTCTAGAACCTCAAACGTGGGTGCAGCTTTAATCTCAGGAACTTCATTCATTTTCCTGGGCTGGCCACACAACATCACATCTGTGCCCATGAACACCAAGTGTTTTTGGTGACACCAGGAAGACTCATTCTTAGGATCTGTAAAAATAAAGCTAACTAGGCAGAAGAACAGCTGTCAGCAGAGCGAAATCACCCATAAACCTTTGTTTTCTTGGGCTTTCTTGTGAAACTGGTGCATGGGTGTCCTGAAGAGTTACCACTGACTCCTCCATCCTGTACCCTGGATTAAATGGCTCTTTTTTTTTTGATATCTTTATGATTAGGCACTCAGGATATGTCTAAACTTAAAGGGCATGGCTGCACTGTGCAAGAGAGGGGCAATGGGAAAAAAACAGTTGGATATTGGAAGAGAAAAGGGTTAGATGCAAGGAAACAGATTCTGACAAAAACTCAATTGAAGTCTGGGCTAAGAATGCACTGAAGTAAATCAGAGGTCATCCAAGACCAGCTCCCACCAGACCCCTGACCAAACTGAAATGGGGAAGCTGTCCCCAGAAAGAACTCCCACAACCGCCTTTTGAAGAGACATTAAAATGACTGGCACAAAGGACTTATGCCAAGACCTGGAACCAGTTGGTTGAGTCATTACATCAAAGTGGCTCACCTTTGTGGCCCAAAATTGGGTGCCAAATGTCATCAGAACACATAGCCCTCCCTTCAAAAAGAGTAAGAGATGGTTTATTTTGAGTGAAATGAGTGACCGTGGTCTTGGACCATGGATTCAGGTTGTCCCAGTGACATGCTCCAACACAGAAATGGTTATATGAACTTCTTAAAGAAAAAAAATCATAAATAAAGGCATTTACCATATACATTGGATAGGCAAGTTACAGCAAAGTTGGAAAATGCCTGTATAGGTTTTATGTGCTGTCCGATGACAATCTTAGCTTTTATGATGGTAGGAGCTAAGGTTTTACCTGATAGTCATAGAGATGTTGAATCATTGTAGTGATGGGAAGGAGTGGCAATACAGGGGACCCCAAATAGCCCAAGATAAGTTAATCATGGATCCACAACATTCCAACTCTCTAACAAGTTGTAATCAGCCTTATAGAGTCTGATTACAGAGTCATCACAGATATAGGGTTTTTGTTTTGTTTTTTAGTTTGTGGTTGTTTTTCAGGTTACTTCAGTTCTTGTTTTGAATATAGGAAGTAATAAATATTGCACATTGTAGAATGATTCTACCCTGTTGGGAATTTAGGATTAATCTTCAAACTATGTCTTATAAAGGGGAAGATGCTTGGGGTCTTTACACTATGTCACCTCCTACCTTCGAGTCCCACTTACTATGGAACTCAGTGACACATGAACCCAATGTCTCATTCTTCTCTAAAGCACCTAACAGGAAAACTTGTAGGGTGCAGCTTGCTCTTCATGCGCCTCTTACTGAAGCAGCAGTTGTACTGGAAAGTGCACCCACCACTGTCCATCCTCTTGACCTGATAGCCCTTTTCTCTTCAGCCCTTTACGTTCTCTAGACACATGCCAAAGGGAAGAGTTAGATGTTCAGCTAAGGAGCTATTAGTGCTGAGCTGTGGTCTTTATAGTTGGCTCTTTGCAGGCTGTGAGTGTTTCTGCAAGTGGAATCACCTGTACGCAAAGCCATGCATAGCAGGATGAACTCAGCCACATGTGCCAATGACAGAGGCAAAGGCTAACAGGGAAAAGGATGAGAAAACCTTGTTGAGTAGGTGCCAGGCAGCTGCTAGTCCCTCACCTCCTCTCTCAGTCACCTGAAGTCTAAAATCAGCTGTCAGAGAACTAGAGAGTGAGGAGCTTCCCTGGGTCCCCAGAATTTTGGGGTGGCATCTTTAAAGAGGCATGGTGTAAACTAAGTCCAAGTCTAGGGAAGCAGCAATAGCTGTCCGAGCCATGCTGGCTTTGTCTTGCAATGCAATGACATTCTGTTGGTCGTCAACACAGGCTTTCTTTGTTCCTCCCTCCTCATGCTTTTTCTACTACCCAGCACCAAAGGGCTGAGGAACTTTGCTGCCTGTCTTATTGAGAGTGGGTGTTATAAAAATGGTGTACTCATTATTTTCAGAAGGAACACTGGAAGTGTAGGGTCAGCAAACCTCACTTATCCTAAGGTCACCCGTTAGAAGTTACTTGCATCTCTGCTGCAAAGTGCTGTGAACCAAAGAAAGGCTTCCTCGTGTGTGTGTGTGTGTGTGTGTGTGTGTGTGTGTGTGTGTATGTGTGTGTGTGTGTGTGTGTGCATGTGTGTGTGTGGGGGGGTTTGCTTTCTATCTTCTTTCTGTAGTTAGACAGTAGAAAGGAATCAATCATAAGCATTCATTAGAATTCAGTTAAACAAGAATTATAGGTGATCCACTGTGAGGTAATTCCTAAATTCTGAGCCTCAATCTCCTTCCCCTCCTGTAAAGAGTGGGTAGTGTTTACCCTATGGTCCAGCTACATTGGCAGAACAGGGTTTCATGGTTTAGACTATGGAGAGACCAGAAGAGTGTGTGCCATGGGGACAGTTCCCATTATACTGGAAGACAGACTCACTTTCAGATAACCTTCAGATTCATGATTGATACCCAGTTCAGACAGAATTCCCGAAAGCTACAGGATCTTGTAAGAAAATCTATTTGCTGCTGCAGTTGACAAAGACTCTCATTCACTAAACTTTAACCAGGAACCTCTGGGTCCCTTCTCAGCTCACTCGGTCTTGACTTGGAGCTTCAGGCCATACTTACAAAGTTAAAGTAGTTTAGAGAGGGTCCCTGGTCCTTGGTATCTGCTCAGCTGGACCTACCTTCAGCAAGAACCATCAGTAGCTTTACAAAAGCTCTTCTACCTTGATGTCTCTTGTTACTAATTTTCCATCCACAGACCTCTAACCACACTTCAGCCTGCTGCTTGGCCACATTAATAAATGGTTACACATTCTTGTGCTACTTGAGTGTGAGTCTCTCTCACCTCCATTACAATAGTCTTTACACCCATCACATTCTCTTTAACATTTAACATAACTTTTTCATTAACACAGACTGAAGCATAAATCTTTTTAAAGATCATCAATATGGTTGTTATTGTGTCAAAAGATACCATTTGTTATCAGAGCTGAAACCAGGACTCCAAGAAACAATTGCTCATCTGAGCACACAAACAGAGCTGCATAGTGGAACTGATTTTCGAATCTAGAGAGGATGTCTCAAGTTCACATTTGGAGGTATGAGGTCAGGTCACCCTCAGAAGAGTAGAAATTAGGCAAGAATTTCTGCTCTGTCAGCACTTAGAACAAGACCCTGGGACCCAGCCACATAACAAGATTCTCCTAATCTTAAATCAAGAAGGCACTGAGGGCCCAGTTATTTGGAATGTCTGTGCCCATGACAATGCCTTCTCAATGTTGTGTGGTCACTGTCATTTGGGAATGCAAGTGATATGAAGAGGGAATGGACAGAATGAAGAAGGGGCTTTAATTGGGAAAAGGGGGCTGCACAGAATGAGGAGGCCCTCCAGGGATAAATATAAATATCACTAAGGATGCTTGAAAAGCCTTAAGGAAAAAATTTTATATTTACCAAAATTCTCTCTCTCTCTCTCTCTCTCTCTCTCTCTCTCTCTCTCAAATGAAGTTATACCACTTGGATAGACAATCCTTTCCCCAACAAGCAATAGACCATCTAACAAGAACCTCTTAGCATCAAGCTTGAGAACTCTCCATTCATAGGTTGATCAAGTCCCTATCACTGAAGATACCTTGCGCATGGACAAGACTTGAGCTGCATCTGACCTGAGGGAGAAAGGAGAGATGTGACATGGGAGGCATTATAGGGGGACACAGGAAGGGCTGAGGGGGAAGGGTGAACATGATTCACTTATGTTTCAATTAAAATAAAATAACTTTTTTTTAAAGCAAAGGAGAAATCTGAATTTTTATGAGCTGCCTTTTCTGTGACTTGTAGGCAGTCAGGGACAAACATCTGTGCATAGGGCAAAGGCAACAGACCCAGTAAAAGATTCTGTGCATCCAGTGTGATGAGCCAGTGAGGCTTCTGGGACAACTTACAGGAGCATGGATGACTGGAAGCCACTGCATCACCAAACAGTCTACCCAGGTGTTGTGATGGCTCTGTGTCCCTGCAGCTCCCTGCCCAACTTGCCAGCATTCCACTGGGCATGTCCTCTCCCTAACAATGGCTACCATCTATCTGATCCCTGGGAGGGGCTTCCTGGACCTTGTAAGTCCTGAGAGTTGTAGATCTCATCAGTTTCCTGGCTCTTAGGAACTTCCCTCCCCTGCCCTCCTGGAGGGGATGCTTCAATTAACTCTTACTTATTAAGAAGAAATAGCTACACAGCAGATCTTTTAATTCAGAAAAGAAAAATAAACGCAGAGGGAAAGGTGAAGAAAGATGATGGGAAGAGGAGAGAAGAGAGGGGAAGGGAAGGAGAGGCTCTGCAAAAGGAATTAATTCTGTCCAGGGGCTGTCTTTTGTGGGGGCATTGATGTTTTCTGTTTTCTTTGGCTTTGTTGAGACAGGGCCTTGTCCTGTAAGCTAACCTGGGACTCACAATCCTTACTGTCCCAAGTGCTGGGATCAGGGTGATGGTAAAAGTACACATTAGTACTTTAGTGTATGCTTGTCTGAGTGGTAGAGATGGCAGCTTCTGCCATTTGGTGGGGAAAGGAGAGGAAAGCGCGTGGGGGGGGGGGCGCATTTCAGCACTTGGATGCTGTGACGGCCCCATTACCAGTTCTGTTTGCGACCAGTAGTGATTGCTTGTCCACTAATAAGAGATGTGGGGCTAGCATGTGTTAGCTGATGATCTCGTCTTTTCCTCTTTAGTCTTAAATTGATGGATAATTTGACCTCTGTTAACAAAACTGATTAAAGGAATCACATTTCAACGCTAAAATAAGGCTGCAAGTGGGAAATGGAAACAGCACGACTTCTGGAAATGCTGTGAAGTCATTTCTGGGGAAGTCTTTTAACTTTCAGATGCTGAACTTCAAGCCATCCCTGTTTCACAATTCTACTTGGCACGCTCATTTCTTGGATCCAGCCACATAACACAGGAGACAGGCTGTTCTTCTAGTTTATGAGATCTACCAGCTTTTCATAGCAGGTGTCCAAGCCTTAATAGTCTAAATGTGGATTATAGACATACACAGTTTAATAACTAAGACACCATAAGTTTCATACTTCCCCAACAACACTCTTTTTATGTTTTTGTTATTATTTCAATTCACAAGTTAAAATATCCCATTACTCTGGAGTCTGGCAGGCCTTTAATAGTGTCCATTTTAGAGGGGAGCAGCATCAGCTGACCTTTCTCTATGTATAAGGCCCTGCCCTGTATCCTGTGGAGAGAAAATAACCCATCCTGTCCCTCCTGCCTTCCTGGGACTTTCAATACCTGTGGAGACATGAGGAATTTATACAAGAAGCAGCTATACCAACTGGTGTGTGAAAATTACAATTCAAAGAACAAAGATGACCAACCTCTGGATGATCTAAAAAAATAAAGGCTTTAGCTATACTTCCTGCCTGGCTCCTGGCCAATCAACATTTTATGAAACCAATTCGAGTGACAAATCTTCACAGTGTACAAGAGCACTATTCCACAGCAGAACACAAATACAGGAAAGCGAGAGCAGGCCACAGCTATGGTGTTACACGTGGCGGCACTCCAGTGAAAAACCATAGACTGGGAACTCGTAGACATGGTATCAGTGTGCAGACAGCAAAGACTGACGATGAATAAGTATTCAACACACTAATATGAACAGTAAGTTAGAGCAGTAAGTTTTATTTGTCCTTAAATTTCTTGATAGTGGCCTAGGGTAAATAACACTAGAGATAAAGGTCTCTGTAAACAGAGTTTTGACTGAGCATTTGATGGTGAACCTTACAGTGTGAGCTTGCCTGTGTCTACGTGATCATGTACATCATCCACCAAAACTTAGGGGAGAAACAAAAACAAGAACAACAAATTACTTTTATTATTTAAAAATACAATAAATTTATTTAAAAAATCTTGGCCCAATCAGATTTGACTTTATCTCAGGAGTTTGCAGCCTCATTTAAGAGTGTCTGTTGATATTCACCCTATGCAAAGAAACAGGGTACTTGAATGGTACCGATTGAGAGACCTATAGAAACCATATGGTCAATTGTGCCAATGGATTAATTGTGAGCCCAGAAAAAAAAAAAATAAGTGATTAGCGTGAAGTAACTGCCTGCTTGTAAGAAAAGTAAGTTTAAATACGGTCACCACTAATTTATGATCTATTGCATCATCTACACGCCTTGATTTCTACTTCCTAAAATACCAATGCAGAAACATGTATATAACTTTGCATAGGTACATATCCTAGGTCATATCAGATACATTTTGTTTTAAATCAGCATTTTCCCAACTAGCTCATCTATCCCCCCTCCCTGTCTCAAACCAGCAATCTCTTTTCATTTAATACTTAGTAGGTCTCATCCTAAATGTATTTAAAATCTGTGTGCTCTTAAGCAAACCTGTGTGTGCATACATATGAAGCACTAGGTTATCTTTTGCACAAGAATGAATAATATATTTATTTATTTATTTATTTGTTTGTTTATATATTACTGTTTTCTGTGCCTTGATTTGCTCATTCAACCATGTCTGAGGAAATCCTTGCCAAGGGAAAAGCTGAAGCCTCATTATGCCTTTATTTTCACAGTTATGTTGCATATTCCTTACAGTAGAGTATGTCCTGATACTGCCTACTGCCTCCCCTAGTCTTTGTTTCTGGATTTTGCTCCTACAAATAATACTTGAATGAGCATACCATTTCTCCATTTATCTTTCTATTGATCGAGTCTGCTTCATCGGGTCAGGGGTGCTTTAACAGCTACACTACTTCCCTGGAAAAGCTGGAGTGAGATGCCTCTCTGCCTGTAACTATTCTCGGCCTCTGCAGGCCACACTGCTGCCCATCTGCCTTTGCATGCACAGTTGGTGTAAAGTAAAATCTCACTGTGCATTTATCTGGTGACAAATGAACTCGCCCCTCATTTCTGAAGCTCGTTGGTTATTGGTTTCTTGTTAACTGTGCTTTCCAGTTCTTTTACCCACTTTTTCAACAAAATGTTTGATCTCCTTTAAAATTTTAAGGGCTTTTAGTATAATACAGATATTTTCAAGTGCCTTTCAGTTTTTGTGAACTCTTTTCCCTCAAATCTATGATCTAAAGTATGTTTTATGGAACTTTTTGTTATACAAAAGTTTTGAATTTCCACTAGCTATCCATTTGTTTTTCTTACTTTATGCCTGATCACAAAAGCATACTATTGCTGCCCCTATTACATTGATGGTTCCTAGATTTTATTTCTTACATGATCTTTATATCTTACATTTTAACGCTTTAGTCATATAAATACATTTAGGACTTCTTTCAACTGGAATGTGATTAGTAAAATAAACCCTCCCTTTCTTTCCTTCTAGAGCCGTGGTTCTCAACCTTCCCAATGCTGCAACCTTTTAATACAGTTCCTTATGTTGTAGTGACCCCCTAACCATAAAATTATTTTTGTTGCTACTTCATGACTGTAATTTTGCTACTGTTATGAATCGTAATGTAAATATCTGTTTTCTGATAGTCTTAAGTGACTCCTGTGAAAGGGTCATTTGACCTCCCCCCAAAAGGGTCTCGACTCACAGGTTGAGAACAACTGTTCTAGATCGTTTACTAGTCCTCTCTGTTAGATCCTTTAACAGACTTGAGATGCCCCTTTTATCAGAGACTATAATCCCTCTTACATCCGGACCCACTTCTGGATAGTCTGTTGCAAAGATTCTTGATCTCCTCAGGCTTGCTCAGGCTTCACAGAGTTAGCACCAGGAGCACTGCCAGATTTTATTTTTCTGACAAGTCAGATTACAGTGATGATTTCTGAAGTAGTTTTGGAAGGTAGCTACTCATTCAATAGACAGCACTGGAATGTGAGCCGAAACCAGTCAGTCGAAATAATATTGGAATAGCATTAGTAGAGTTAGAATATTTTTTCAGTCTTTCTACCTCAGGTAGATTTTAATATCAACAGATATGAGCAGTTTTTTGTTGTGGATTTCTGTGTGTGTGTGTGTGTGTATATGTGTGTGTGTGTGTGTGTGTGTGTGTATGTGTGTGTGTATTGCCATTTTCTTGTTTGTCAGTCCTAGCGAAGGAACCTGTGCCATCTGCACCACATGCCAGGAGCTACTCTGCTGCTGAGCTATGCCCTAACCCTTTTCACACCTTTATAGTAGGCTCTCACTCTCGTGCCCAGGCTTACCATTCCACTTGGACTCTAGCCAGAGTGGGCCTTGAACTTGTGACTCTCTTGCCTTTGTCCTCCAGATCTGGGAAGACAGGCATGTACCACCCATCTAGTTTCAAGCAGAAAAGTTTAAATGAGCTTATGTGATCTTATAAAAGTGGGAGTTCAGTATTTTTTTTTCCTCCTGAAAAAGTATGCTGTATTAACGATACTGTTTGCTTAATTCCCCAGGCCAGTTCTTTAGAGGATTCATCCCGATAGCTTCCCTCTAAGTTCTGACTACTTCCCAGTGGAAAACGTACTTGGGACAGACACTGGAGTGCTCTTGGAGAGAAGTCCCATGGGGACTGTACCTGACCCTCTGAGAGTGACTAAAGCTTCCATAGTGGCAGCTTCTGGAAAGGAAGAGGGTCGAGGAGAGCTGCAGAATACCTCCCCACAACAAGCTCAGCCGGATAAGAATGCTAGTGGCATTGGCAATGCCCCTGCTGAACTCAGCCTCAGGCTCAGTGCAGCTGCTGAGGCCCTGATGCAAGCTTGCGTGCATGAGTCCAGCCAGCAAGACATGGCATCTCCCGGTGTCCTCAGTGAGGTGGAGCAAGTGTCTCCCACACACAACCATCCTGATGACTCCCGGCTGCAAGGAAGCAAGGAGCTGGCAGCACCGAGCCTGAATCCTACTGCAGAGAAGGAACTTAGGTCTGCACCATTTTTAATGCCAGACGTTCAGCACACACACCATGCCATCCAAGGTGACCCACCAAATACCAGCAGCTGCCTGGCACCTGAAGATTCCTTGGTGAAATCAAAGGCAAACTCAATCAGTGAGAAACCCGAGACATCAAGTTGTCCTACCAGGGTCCCCTGTTGCAGCAGCGAAAATCAAATGCTCTGTGATTTCCCTTCTCCAGAAAATACCCAAGGAATTGTACAGGCTTCGGATCCAGCAATGGGGGTTCACTTGTCCCCTTCTGCAGACAGACCAGATGGGGAAGGGCGGAAAGTCAACAGTAACACCACAGTGGGACCCAGCGAACCTCTAGCAAGAGGAGGATGCTCAGAGAACAAACAGCCCTTTGCCACTGCCATGGATACCACGGGGGAAGGGTCTGAAAACCTTCCCCCATCCCCACTCACCAGCAGAGATTCCACATGTTCTCCAGATGCAAAGGAGGTGCCGGTGCCAGCGCAGCAGCATCCGGTGTCAAGGTTCAAAGAAGCCAGTACAATGACCTGCCAAGCTGAAAGGGAGACTAAGGAGGTCCCTGGCAGGGCTTGGCAAGATGCCGAAGTGCAGGCAGTGGCAAGTGTGGAGAGCAGGTCTGTCTCTACCAGCCCCAGCATCCTCCCCACATTCTTAAAGGAAATCCCTGCTCCCGAGGGTGAGAATGGGCAAGAGCAGCTACGTGTAGTTTGCCATGGCAAGGGCAGTGAAGGCCACTTACTGGAACTCTCTAACAGCACAGTAGACCCCCAAGAGTCAAGGCAGTGTCCCGGCATTGTGCCCAAGGTGCACATCCTGCCAGCCGCTGCCACTCCTGCTGCTCCCAAGGGGGAATGCAAAACAAAAAACCAATCAGGGGAAGACTTTAAATCCTCTCTGATGGCCTCCAGTCGAAACCAGGATACAGAGGAAGATAGGCGGGCTTCAGCAAGCAAAGAGGCATCCTCCAGGCAGCCTCCAGGTACTAATCCTGGCTCCCAGAAAGCTAGCCCCATTGGCCAGATTTCCCTCATGGCTGGGAGTCAAGCTGAGATAAGTCATGGGCTGGGGAACTCTGAACCCAAGCCACCTGAATTTGTAGTGAAAACTACAAATGACCACAAAACAGAGCCAGACAGCAAACTACCTGAGTCCCATGGAGGTGCCGGTAAAAATGACCAGCTGGAGAACTTGAACCCTGCTGATAAAAGAGGTGCAAAGGACGGGAAGCCTGCTTCTCCTCATATTGTGAAAGAGCACACACCTGGGACCACCTGCACCCTAGATGCCAAAACCCTACTACTAAATCCTAAATCTCAAGAAAATGAAGGTACAGGACCCGAGACCAATCTTGCACCCTCCCCAGGGAGGAAGAACCAGCAGAACACCTTGGAAGAGCACAGACAGACCAAAACAGCCACGAGCCTGAGCCTGCCACCCGATGGCACAGGGGACTCGAGCCCAGGCTCTGGCAAGAGGACCCCTTCTCGCTCAGTCAAGGCCAGCCCACGCAGGGCCAGCCGGGTCAGCGAGTTCCTGAAGGAGCTCAATGTGACGGCAGCTGCTGCCCAGGTGGGGCTCACACCTGGAGAAAAGAAGAAACAGATGGGTGCAGACTCCAAGCTGCAGCTGAAACAGTCCAAGCGAGTCAGGGACGTAGTGTGGGATGACCAGGGCATGACCTGGGAAGTGTATGGTGCTTCCTTGGACCCAGAGTCCCTGGGAATTGCCATCCAGAACCATTTACAGAGACAAATTAGGGAGCATGAGAAACTAGTTAAAACACAAAGTGGCCAGACTCGAAGATCTATCTCCTCAGATTCTTCTTCAAGTAAGAAGCTCAAAGGGAGACAGCAGGGTGTTCTACAGTCCATGCTGCAAAACTTCCGGCGCCCCAACTGCTGTGTCCGCCCCGCGCCATCTTCTGTGTTGGACTGAAAGGAAGCAGCACCGCTGTATGAGTTGTGGTATTCCTTCTGTCTATCCATGTCAAAGCTTAGGAGTTTGGGTTTCTGTTTTGTTTGGGGTTGGTTGTCCTTGTTGTTTTCTGAGAGACCTAGAAGTAAAAGTAACTATTAAGTTTAAGACGTAGCTATTACGAACTCTCCGGTCCTCCATAAATAAAATGTCATTTCACATTGATAGAAAGAACGCAAGAAGTGAAGCAAAGCTCGGAGCTGGTCTGCACCCCTAATTCAGAAGAAATAATCTTCACTGGGTTTTTTTTAATACGTGATTGTTTATACAAACACATTTTCACTACACACGATTCATTTGGTATTATCACCTCAGTCTATCACAGGGTGGTATTTTCACTAAAATGTCTGCTTTACATTAAAACTAGCAAAAACCATTATTAGCAACACTGTGATGATTTCTAGTCTCACTGAAGTAAGGATGCTGGTACCACAGAAGTTTAGGTCGTTCATAAGAACCTTTATATGAAAAACTGAAACAAATTTGATTTATTCCTGGGACAAATAAGATGAAATGAAAGTAGTCAAAAGTATGCAATAACAAATATGAATTGGCTATAAACATCTGAAGCTAGCCCTTTGTATGTGAACAAGTTTCTAGTTAGAAAAACTAACTACACCTCCAAATATGAGTACGGCCTGTACCAAACATGAATTTCAATCTGTACATTTCCCTGCCCTGAAAGCAAAGTGCATCTCTCTGTGCTTCTGGCCAAATTAAAATGGTGTTTTCTTACACTAGAGGAAGTGTCGGCGACTGGAGGCATGAAATGAAGGAGAACAGTAGATTGTGAATTGTAAATGCGTCCTCTGGTAACAGTTTCTGACTCCTTAAATGTACAGCCTGGATTCCTTCAGATTTACCACTTTGAAGAGACACACTTCAGAGATCTTTGTGAAAACTTGAGCTTTGGGCAGCCTTGTTCTCTCACTGGTCGCTGCAGAAGGGTATCCGTGGACCGTGAGAACATCCTGGGGGCCCTGAGCTAGGCTGAGAGCAGCAGCTTGCTCATTGGGGTAGTGTGGAGATGGAGTGCGGCAAGCATTTGGGGAAGGCCTTCCTTCCAACACTCATCTTCTCTAGCCAGTGCTGATCTGAAGGTTGCTGTCAGCACATTGGACTAAGACGTGAGAGAAAGAGCAACAGTTAGCTGCCTTTGCTGAAATCACTCCCGACGAGCCAGTTAAAAGGACCTGCCTTGTATTTTTTTTTTCCTTTAGAGACTCAAATATCAGTGGAATAACCAAATACCTATTTTGGCTTTTTTTTTTCAATTTATTTCTATTTTGTAGATTATTAACATAAAAATTATACCTGAGCTCTAAAAGCGAAGCTACGTTGCATTTGATTTCTAGGAGAGCAATTTAACTGTGTATGTAACTGCAAATGTAGGCCACGGTGACAGCACCCTCTGAGTTGGAGAATGGTAATTACAGTGTTATACTTGGAACTTATAACAAATTTTTTTAATAAGGCACATTTTCAGTTTCTTACTAATTGGCCTCTGTTAAGAATGCTTTATAAAGTAGAAATTACTGTCAAATTACTGATCAAATTGCTATATTAATGATTAGAGATTTAGTATAAAACTCTCTTTTAGTGTAAGTACTCATTTGTCTCAGATGCCTTTGCTGGGACTTAATCTGTCTCCCATCTTGCACACACTGGGGCCTTCTGTCACACCCACGCTGGGTATTCACAGGGTACCTTGGCATACCCAGGAACAGCTGTCCACAGGACCCACTCCAGATGGTGGAACCTAGCAAGCCTTTGCAATGAAGTGCTACAACAGGCTGTTCCTACATTCAAATAGGGGACAAGAAAGAATTCTGGTCAGTAATAATGTTTGTGGATTTCGAGTAAGCATAAAATGCCTAGATGCAATGAAGCAGAGGCCTGAGAGAGCTGTAGGCGTCTGTCCCAGATTTAGTAAATCAAAACTGCCTCAGTTGGTGTTACAGTTGTACCTCTCAAATCCAAACCTTAAGGAGAAATATTTGATTTGATTAATAAGTTTGGTTTTCTTTGGTACTAGCACTAAATTCTTAATTTCTACAAGACTCTAGAAAACATCGCAAAATGGTACAAAGAGGTTTTGGTCCTTTTGAATCTTATAGAATTGAAAACTATTAGAAATAGTCGTGGAAATACCTCACCAAATGGATACATTAAGCTGGGAACCTATTCAGGTGTTTATATCATGGAACCTATCCATAGACACTCTTGTAGTAAAATTCTATTTGAAGTTTATCCTTCCCATAAGTCTGTGACACAGCGTTTGACCTTCAGGACATCACTGGGACCCCTTGCCTTCTTTATCCAGGGAGGCACACGGTGGCTTTCCTGGCACACTCTTCATTGCTTGCTGTTTTGCTTTATCTGTGTGACATACACTGGTTTGGGAGTAATTTTGTGTCTGGCATTAATTTTTTCACATGTCATTTAGACCTTCCTAATACATCTTAGATTTTTAAAGATAGATAGCAAATGTTGTATTAAAGAAAGAAATAGAAAATATTTCTTGCATCAGTAATAAAGGAAGTGAGAACTCAGGGTCTGGAAGTTCATTCAGCATTTACAATGTAAAGATGCTATACCACTCATGAAGAAAATACTAGATCTTATTTAAACTGTGATTATTCTGTGTCTGTGACCATGAGGCAAACACCCCAGCTTCCACTGTAATTTGTTTATTGTGAGTGATTTTATAACAGCATCTTTTTGAATTAGTGGGTTTTGATGCCATGGCCACATAGAGTAAAATCCTCATTAACCCTTCATTTTGAATCAATGACATAAGACAAATATTTTGCTATGTCAAAGTTAACCAGAAACCCGTGTGTATGTATGTATGTCCAAAATGAAATAGTTGTAAAATGGATTCATATGTTTTCCTACTTTGACCAGTCCAGCTATCTGGAATGTAATTTGATTTTTCATATTTTTTTTATTCCTAGAAATCATCCAACGCATATTATTTTGGATATCTGTATTCCCTGTATTGTAGATTAAATACAAAGCTGTAGTAAGGTGGACTGAATGTTTATGTAAAGCTTCTACCCAGAAGTTGGACTTTGTAACCAAATCATTAACGGGAGCTTGCTGTCTCAAAGCAGAAAGATAAAGATAAGGAAAGTGTCATTTGATTGGCTCTGAGAATCTTGGGGTTTTGCTGTTCCCAGTTTGTGCTGTTTTGCTTCATTTTGGGGTCCTCCATCATTCTGGGCATGGTGTACATACCACACCAAAAAATAGAACACAGTGGGATTTCAACTTTTTGTGGGGGATGTATGAGAGTGTGCTTTTAATGTCACTTATCCAGCTATTTTTATATTCACCTTTACATTTACTGCAAATATGTGAGAAATCACTGTCTCCTTTCACTTCTACAGTGAAAGTGTTTTTAAAAGGTCTCCTTCTAGTGCTACATAATTCTCCATATTTCTTGTCTACTTTTTCAGATCAGTATAAAGAAAACAATATATTAAAATAACATCTGTGTATAGGTTTATGTGCTTTTATTGAACACTGGCCAGTCATGGCCTTATGTAGACTCAGATTTACTAATTATCTACAATGCTGCCATAGAGATGAAGCTGTCTATGCTCTCCTGCTCTGTTCCAAGTGGTGTGTGAGACATAAGCTTGTGAACTCCCCAGTGTGGTGACACAGTGAACTCTGAAGTATCTTCAGTGAGCTGATGACATTGTCACTACCACTGCTTTATATACGTGATGAATCAGAAGCCTTGTTTCTGTCCATGTCAGTACCGACTGTGTCTGTCACATTGATACCCAAGCATTTTGTTTTCTGTTAGCAGTGTCCCTGGATGTGTGTGCAGCCTCTTCGGTTGATTCTTTCCCAATGCAGGTCAGCTGCTGCCCCCTGGCAAATGAAACTGCAATCTGTGAATCTCCTGCCATTCCTTGGGACCATACCCTCCCCTAACGAAATTCTGCAACTGATGAATGATTATAAAAGTCATCTGTGCAGACACACAGGCTTATGAATAACTATATAATTTTGAACAGTTTTGCAAAAACAGCTTTGTAAATACTGAAGCAGTTTTCCATGAACTTTATCTTACTTTTGGAACAGAAAGTATTCTCCTTGGCTACGAAAATCAAATAAGTTTGATTTGCAATAACCAAGAAAATAAACGAAGAACTAAGGTGGGACATTTCTGTCTCATGGTGTAACCTGCCAGAGGTCTTTACTGCTACGTTTAATGCTGAACACTCACCAGCTCAGCTACTCACTTGCCACAACTGAATAACCTCTCTCAAAGTAAATCCAGTACATCTGTAAATGTGTATATATACAAACAGCAGACAATCCTGAAAACACTTAGGATGTTGCAAAAATCAAGGTGACAATAATTATAAAGGACATCCAAATAACTGCAGACTTGGTGAGATGGTGGGGTCCAGAATGGTGCAACAAGATATTATTTTCACATTTTTTCCTAAGACCCAGATATCTCAGAAACCAATTTGAGAATAAGACTGTTGACTGTGAAACTAAAGCCAAGCAATACCATGCCAAAAAGAGGCAGTTATACCAGCAAGTGCATCAGCTGTGGGCACACATTATGTAACTCTAGTTTGCTCTGTGAAGATTGACTGTAACTCGGAGGATATGTAGAGGGACAATGTCTGCTTTCTATTGGAAAGCCTGGGTAGATGCTTCACGTATGGAAGCAGCACCCATGACAAGAGGCAGAGATTTGATTGCATCTCTGTCTCATGTCAGTCATGACAGAAGAGGAGCCACGAAAAGTCTTGCTGGCTTCAAACTCAAATCAGCTGCAACCAGAACCTTTGTCAAATAAAAGGATTGAATTTACAGGAATCTCTCTTCCTGGACACTAGCATGTCATATGCAATTCACTTAACTCAAAATACTGGATTGCAGGACTTAGCAATGAAAAGCAGGCTCCCAAAAGTGCTAAAACATGAGCCCATCTAACAAAAGGAGCCTTAAATAATGCCTTACAAAGAAAGTCCTAGATGATTTCTGAATACTAATGACTCATCAAGTGTCTATCTGGGTTCAAGTTCAAAATTAATTGACTGCAAAGTATTAGGAATTAAGTCACATATTTTGCACTTCAGAAAAAGACACTGATGATCAACCAACAAAATGATAATTATGATGAGATGTTCTCATGATTTACACGTGCTAGGGAGAATTAAAATGGGAGAGAACATCTAACCTCTGGATCTCTTCAATTTGGAAATGCCATCAGTTTTTTTCCCCTCAAGGGAGAAAATTATAATTTGTTTTTGTTTTTTGTTTTTTGTTTTTTAATGTTGCTGCTAGTATTAAGTTTTGTTATTTTAAAAATTAACCTGTCTCTTTTGGGGAAACTCCTAAGTATTAAACAGTTTCTCTTTGATTCATGTGACTTACAATAACTCTTTGTGAAGGTGGTGTGTGGATTAACCCCACCAGATGAGCAGAAGGAGCTTGTCTGTGTTGGGGGCATTCTTACTGATTTCACTGTATATTCATTGGCATTCATTTTAGGTCATGTCTTGGAGTAAGTCACTTTCTACCATGTCCTAAAATGACACACTGTGAAATGGCAGTATTCTAGTCCTGCACCTTGGTCATTAGAAGAGAGGAATGACTACTAATGCTTACTATCAGGAGGTCTACAGATACCTCCTATTAAAGATGACAGAAGTCAACCTGGCCTGAGGAATCAAGAAAAACTCTCTAGTAGCAATTCCTAAATCTCTGTATTTATTTACCTCCGCTGTACTAATGTGTGAAAAAAATATGTTGTGCATAATACTGTAGATGGTTGTGATATGTCCATATATTCTATAAGTGTGCACAGTCTGTGAGTGACTGTCACTTTTATGTGTAGAAAAAAATAGCATGTTATAGCCCATTTAAAGGCTATTTCTTATTACCAGGTAGGCACATTGCAGGAAAGTAAATAAAATCAACAAATGTGTGCATGTATGTTCAGTGACAGAATCAATCCTTTCAGTTGAAGGTCAGGAGGGACCGGGCTTGTTTTGTTTTGTTTGTTTATTTGTTTTATCATCTACAAGAGTAGCCAGCATAATTACCACAAAGGCTGAGTAGAGTGGTCTGTATGTTGGCATGTTACTGAATATGCCAGAGCTAATTTCACATGCCATTAGTCACAAGTAAGGTCAGTTCTTTGACCGCTCAATTGATTTACATTCCTCACACATCCTCTGTGTTAACTGTGTGATAGTATGTACATACCATAGGTGTGATTGTGTACATACCTTGTATGAATTATCTAAATTCTCTAAAGCAGTTGCAGGAAGCAGAATGAAGAAATAATTATTCAAAAGCCTCAAAAGGGCTAATCAATATGTATTTTCATTTTCTATACATAAAATGTATATATAGCCAAATGTAAATAGCATATCAAAATAGATATGCACACAAATGCATTTTATTCATAATACTACATTTGAATAAATCATTAACAAATTAAAACAACTAATTAACAGCTACATTTTTCCATGAATTTCCTATTTTAAATCTATCAATGTTGAACTTATTGCTCCCTCTTAAATGATATTACACCCCAAATGGCAGATTTTATGTAGAAGAAAGTCCAGCCTATTTAGCATCTCACTGAGTCTGGTATCTGAACAGCTTCAGAGTATTAATGCTGTTTTCTAAATACAGAAGTATATCTGAAAATGACACACACTGGGGAAAACTGCTTATATTTGGGGAGCTGGATTTGGACCTTTACCAGTATTTATATGCACAGCCTGACAGAAAGCTTACATTTTTGTTCAAGTATCCCTGGATTTCTCCAGTGTACATAATCATTCAAAGGAGAGACAATTACAGGCCTTCTCTTGAGATTGGTAAAACAATGTGTACCCACACTGAAGAAAAATAAAAGTGAAAATAAATTACAGGTGATGTTGGTAGGATTGGACAACACAAACAATTGGGAGTTCCTTAAGAGAGACTTTTGTATTCTGCAGACTAATCTGAAGGCCAATGCCATTAGCCAGTCAGTGGCAATGCTGAACAAAAAAATATCCTGCTTATCAGTTTTCAGCAAGGAATTGATCAAAATGCTCTCATTTCTTCTCAAAGAAAATTCTCTGTTAAATAAAGATCAGAGACTGACATTCTTTAAAGTTAGTATAATTTGACCCTGACTCCATGACACTAAAAACTGTGTTAGCTAGTTGCTGGGCTGACAATATGAACAGAAATATCAGTATTATCCTTTGATAGAGAATTCTAGTTGGAAAGTACAAATACAACCACTTTGTACTACAGGTTATGAATAACATTTGAACACACATTCATGGATTAGGAACTGGATGTTCAGTCTTTACATCTTAGAGACGGGTAAGACTAACCTGTTGGACAGACACTACATCATGATTACTGCAGCTGGCTGGGTTTACCTGTGATAAGAATACAATTCCTGAAATCTTGATGTTGGACACTCACTGAGAATGACCAAAATGAACGACCAAATTTAATCATTGAAGAAACAGTAACATTCAAAATTTAAAGTATGAGAGTAGTTATGGCACCATGTCTTTCTACAAAGATCATAAAATAGCATGTTTAAGAAAGTTCTCTTCTCTTGGCCATTGTTCAGTAAACCTTCATTACCCAGATAAAGATGGAAGGTCATGTTTATACAAAGATAATGATTTCACAGACTCCAACCTTCATTTTGCATATGGTTTTTAATTGGTATTTAAAATACTGAGATTCAGCTGGTTAGCTACTTTTGTCCTTAAAAGTTTTGAAATATGATTTTTTGCATCTCACTTCTCATAATAAATATAATATGGAATAAAATGTCTTATGTTTCTATCACTGTTTCTGTTGTCACTACTGCTGTGGAAATTGTTGTTTTAGTCCAGGATGTATCAAATCAGTTGATTTCCTGACTGACACTTTTCTACTAGGAATGTGCAGTAGAGCCGAGTGTTTGCTATTGAAAGATGTGTTTTCCTTAGATTAGAATAGAGTTCTTATTAGGTCAACAATGTCTCCTGATTATCATAACCACCGGTTCTCCTGCACTTGATAGAGCAAGGCAGTGGGGAGAAAGAATATGTCTGTGTGTTTATGTGCATTTATCTTACATGTGTGCATGTATGTGTGAGCAACATGCACAAGCCTGAATGGAGAGATATAACAGCTTAGTGCTGCTGGAACTGTATGCATGGTGGTGGAACAGGGCACCTAGATTGCCTCATATCCACACTCTGCTACCTTTCCTCCAAGATTATTGGTGTGTATTTCCAACCTCTGTCTGCTCCTCAGTAGGTTATTGGAGCCTGCTGTCTTGATTCCCAGAAGGCAAAAGGAAGTCCAGCCTTGTCCTTGGTTTGGTCTTGATAATTAATTAAATGAATATTATATTTTGATACTTTTTGCTTCCTTAAATCTGTCTTCATTTTGTCAAAGAACTTTCAAGGAGAAGTGTAAGGTTTATAAACTCAAACTTTCCAAAAAGTTTTCAATCAATTTTCTATAAACTTTAAACCAGAGGTTCTCAACCTGTGGGTCACGACCCCTTTGAGGGTTGCAAATCAGATATTTACATTACAATTCATAATGACAAAATTACTTATGAAGTAGCAATGCAAACATTTTATGGTTGTGGGTCACCACAACATGACAAACTGTTTTAAAGGTTCACAGCATTAGGAAGATTGAGAACTACTGCTTTAAACAAATATTTTTTCAATAGTGATAGCTTTAAATTTTCCTAGAGCCATACAGTCTTTCCAACTAACATGTACACATGCTGTTTCAATGTCAAATGATGCCTGGAGCAGCTATTACCTAACTCTTGTATACTAAGATATTCCATCTTGACCCAGTTAAGCCTCAAACATCTCCATTCTAGGAGACATTGTCTGGCAATGGTCCCAGGGTGGCTGCACTAAATTGTTTGTCTTCTTATGTGGCTCTTCTGCTAACCATTCTTACCATCTACATTTTTATGTTTGAGAAACACACAGAGGAGGTCTTTTGGGCATCATTTGGCTTAACTGGAGTGATATTAAATAAAATTATCTCTTGTGCAAGTAAAGTTGTTTGGGCAAAGGGTATACTGTATGACACACTGCAGCTCCCATGGTGAGATTTCTTTTTAATCTTTATTTTATTATTTTTTATTTTCTTTGGGGGAGGATATGTGGCAGGATGGGGACATGAGTGGGATTGGGGTGCATGATGTGAAATTCACAAAGTGTCAATAAAAAGTTAAAAATTAAAGCAACAGTTATTGTTTGTGAGAAAAGAGCATCCCTTTAGAACCTTGCAGGATTGCTTTCTGAGTTCCGTTCTATCTGGGTCTATTTGAGCTGTGTCATACACATCATAAACTTGGTGGCTCATAAATGTATTATTCACAGCTCCAGAGGCTGAAAATTCCATCAGAAGAAAGTTGATTTGCTGTCTAGTGAGTAGCTCATTTGGATCAAAGATGATGTTACTTCACTATATCATCACATAGTAGAAGTAGTAAGGAGTATAAAGCTTCTCTGATAAATGTGACATGAAAGGAGAGAGATGGCTCAGCGATTATAAATGTGACAGTAGTTCCATCTGTTCTCATGCCCTATTCACCTGCCAAAGATGGCACCTCCTACCACCACATCAGGAGTTATGATTTCTACATGAATTTTTGGTGTATAAATACATTTAGACCACAGCAGATGCATTTTTTTTCATTTTTTAAAAATTTTCTATGCAGGAGTATTTTGCCTATATGTGCTTGTGCCCACAGACACTGGAAGCAGTCAGCAGACTGACTAGAAGTGGAGTTACAGATAGTTGTGAGCTGCCCCATGGATTCCGGAAATCAAACGCAGATCCTCTAGAAGAGCAGCAAGTGCTCTTAACCACTGAGCCATCTCTCCAGCAGCAGCAGACACAATTTTAATAAACTTGCAAATTTACTAATCTACGACTATAGCTAGAGTTTTCCTGCCTGGCCCACAGTCAGGACAAATCTCTCTCACCCACCAGTCCCGCAGCTGCTCAGACTCAACCAAGTAAACACAGAGACTTATATTGCTTACAAACTGTATGGCCGTGGCAGGCTTCTTTCTAACTGTTCTTATATCTTAAATTAACCCATTTCTATAAGTCTATACTTTGCCACATGGCTCGTGGCTTACCAGCATCTTCACATGCAGCTTGTCGTGGCGGCGGCTGGCAGTCTCTCCCTCACTCAGCCTTCCACTTCCCAGAATTCTCCTCTCTCCTTGTCCCATCTACTTCCTGCCTAGCCACTGGCCAATCAGTGTTTTATTTATTAACCAATCAGAGCAATTTGACATACAGACCATCCCACAGCACTGTTGTAAATGCCAACATTAGTTCACACACACACACACACACACACACACCCGCACATAACATTATAAAGTATCAGTGAGCTAATTTTTAGCATTTCAAAATTGTAGGTATAATAACTACATTAACAAAAGCTAGCTTTTCTGCATATAATGTGGAGCACTAATACCATTAAATTCATATTATCTGGGTAAACACTAAACATGCTTGCATTGCTTCTCTGGAATAGTATTTCCCTAAACCTGTTTTGTTCCCACTTTACACACCTCATTTAAACTGTGTTTACAAGAAGATAGACTTCATGAAGAGTTGGAAAGTATTTGTTTGTTAACTATATTCTTTTAGTCTATCATGAAGCTAAAATAATGGTTACATACCAAGCATTCATCTGAGTACTTCCATATACACCTGAACCTCAGATGATGCTATGTAAAAATGGGCACTAGTTCTCAGTAACATGTATTTTTCCCATTGGTAGATTCTTTAAACAAATTAGATGATCGAAGGGATGCAGTGTAAATACTCAAGCTTGGTATCAACAGACCTTGGTTCACATTTATAATCTGGACTTTCCTGGCTGAGTAATTTAATTTTCTCAATCTTAGAGCACTCATTTACAAATTGAAGATAACAATAATTCTCAAAACTGTAGGAATTTAATCGGATAGACAAAACAATTCCATTCCCATCTCCTTTGAACTTCGTTTTCTCTTTAGATAGAACTTTACCACTCTATTGCTAAGAGCCTAGGGTTTTGCCATTTTCTTCTACCTGTTACACTTTTTGTAAATCTAGACAACTACTAAAAATACTTTTAAACATGACTATGATACATCAAATTTGACTTAAATTATTTCCTTTTGTTGTTTGAAGCATGAGGACAGGCAATACTTCAACCATTTACAGTTGTCAGATCTTTGAAAAATGGGAAAAGATTTTGATTAATTTTGTCATATCAAGTATGATTTATAAGTTAAAGTGAAATATTAATATAAAATGTTACCAGTTCAAAAAAGGAGAGAAAGGAAAAACAAACTTGGAAAATTTTAGCTACCTGAGAACTTAAACTTTAGATGTGATTTTTTTAAAAAGATTCTACGTACAAATTACTAGAAAAGTCACATGATTGACATTATCATCTAAAATATAGGAAAAGCACCTACAAATCACTTTGAAAGAAGACCAGTAGAGCAGAGGATCTTGAGTCCACACAGTTTAATGCTGACAGATGAGAACTTCCATGTTGCTAGTGGTTGGCCTAGGGGTCTATATCAAAGGGTCAAGAGAAAGTGCTTCACCTTATTAAAAGAGCTACAAAACGGAGCTGCCTGGTGATGTGTGAGTCCCTGCATGATGCTGAAGAGGAAGAACTCTCCAAAGAATCTACAGAAACCATTGTCGTCAGATAGAGGGGACCACCTGCTACTTCTGATACTGCAGCACCCAGAGAGGTATGAACCTTCCAGATCATCTCTTCTCCTTCCTCCCTTATCTTCACCCAGACTGTCATAAATAGAACCTCTGAAAGGAGGAGAAAAGAGTCAAAATCACTTGATCTACACAGGGCTATATATATTTATCGTCTCTATATTGCTCTATTGAAATACCTGACCCAGACTGCTTATGAAGAGGTTTATCTATCCCACTTGTCTGGAGGTTCAAGGGCACCACACTAGTTTGAGCTCCATTCTCAGCTTTATTCTTGGTCACTGTATTATGCAACATCTCAAGATAGTCCCTAAGATTTCTTTCCCCCACTTTGTGTGCCTTCTGGTTATTGAATCACTGTTACATGTAATTCGAGTCCAAAATCAGTTGGCCTTAAAATGCAGTTGTCTAAGTCTGACACAATCATCATAGGCCATTAAAAATAGTTTTCTCCAATTGATTCTAGAGGAAATGTCAGAGAAACAATTTCCAGTTAACTGACCTCTAGGAAAGGCCACATGCCCCAGAGCCTCCATCTTCGGAAGTGCCGCCCTAAGGGGACCCTAGCTGATAAGCTAGGGAGGAAAAGGCACCTAGTCCTTCCTAGAGTTGTATAGAAATCAATTTTGCCAACAACCAGTCAGCTTAAAAGAGCACACGTACATTCAGGCAAGAGATACTTCGTTCATCATCTATACCCTGGATGGTTGCCTAGCAAAACCCGAGCAAAGAAGTAAGCCACCCTGTGACCTACAGGAAGTATGAGACTGTAAGTATGGTAGTTATCTTTAACTGTCACCATGTATAGTCACCTGGGAAGAGAGTCTCAGTGTGGGACTGTCTACACTGAGTTGGCCCATGGATATGATATATCTTGGGGAGGGACTGTTGTAAGCTAATTGATGTGGGATGACCCAGACCAATGTGGGTGGCATCATTCCGAACTAGGAGAGAGTCTTGAACTGTATAATAGTGAAGAAGTCAAGCCAAACACAAGCAGAAAGTTAAGTGTGTATGATTGCAGATATGATATGACCGAGCTGTTTGGAGTCCCTGCCTTGGCTTCCCCACAATGACGCATAAACTGGAATTATAAACTGAAATAGACTCGCTTTTTTGCCTAACTTACTTTTTTCAGGATTTTTTTTTTTTTACCACAACAACAGAAATGAAATTAGAACAATTATCTTGAGTTGGATTAAGTTACTCAGTTTGTGGTCATTCATTACATGGCAATTGAAGACTGATACAGCACCATTTCATTCAACTGGAGAATCAAAATTGCCAAAACTCAATATTGTATTCAAAGACCTGTTTATCTCTATGCTACCAGCATCAAGAAACACAAACCTTCCTATTCTGAAGCATCAATGTTACTGAAATATTTAATGGTATGTTTTCTTTATTATATGATAGTGATTTTCAATAAAGGAGAATAATACTTGTGTGGAATAAACACTAAGTTACCATAATGTATAGATAGTTCATGAAAATATATGCCATATACTATTTGTTCTTTGCTTACAGGTAACTTATTCATAAATGGATATACTTCGGCTTTTTTTTTCCAGACTGCTAAATTAAATTAGCAATGACAAGTCACTATTTACTATATGCTAGTCATTATTTGAAGTTTCTTATCCTACTACTCACTATAAGAGCCCTATGACTTCATCATTATGATTATTGCCATGCTTATTTAATACACGAAAGAGTCAAAATACAGAGAACAACAGAGAGTTCGTGATGCACCAAGACTCTCCTGGTGTCTTTGTTATCTACCCAACTTGTCCAGTGTGGCCAACTTATAGTACAGGCTGAGAGTCAAAACCACTGGTAATCAGGAAGCCAGATGCTATTTGAATGGTGGTTACTTCCTTACTACTTAATGTTTTCTCCTAATAGCCATTATAAATTCTACTAACTCGGGCTGCCAGAGAATTATTTGTTGTCGTTAATAAAGTCAAGAGACTTATTTCTAGAAGAAAATGAAGTCCATTTCCACTAACTACTGTCTCTCTAAGGACAGGAAAAAAACAAGCGCAGTAAGGACTAAGAATTTTTTATTTGCATACAAAACCTCCAAAAACCCAGATCTTTATTCTTTTCCCAAAAAGTGACTTTAGTTTCTGTAAACATTTTTCTTTATTTTTGCAGTTCTGGAATTAATTGTTGTCAGTATGAATATGAGATTTATTTGTGTGACAGCTGAAGTACAACTGCACAAATTAGCTAAGTTATTTTTTGGCTCTTCTTGCAAATGATACTTAGCAAATAAGATTTCTTTCTACTCTCACTACTATTTCAATAATTAATTATTAAGTTAAATTTTAATGAACTTTACAAATACAGCTCATAAAATGTATTAGTAAGTGTTGCACATTTTTTAAAGTAATTAGTGAAGTAAAATGATTGGAAGGTATACATTTTTAATCAGATCACCAGCCTTTTTAATGGAAGAAGAGAAGCTTGTACTGACTTTCCCTTCCCTTTAAGATAAAATTCTTTTCTGCAGATACTGATCCTAGTAACACCAGACAAACATGTGGTCAAGATATTAAACCAATTAGGGATTTATGAATGATGTAAGCATTTCATTTTTAAGACTAGGTGCACTTGTTTTCAAAGGAGATGTGTTTTCACAAAGTAGAATCTGTATCCCTGAAACAGCACTTAAAAGTCTTCAATCCCTTCCTAAACCTATAGTCTTCTGGAGTTTTGAGAAGGCACAAATGTACAGGAGTACAACTGCTTTTTTATTGGATTTAAGAACTGGAACCTGGGGTTGGAGAGATGGCTTAGTGGTTAAGAGCACTGATTGTTCTTCCAGAGAACCTGGGTTCAATTCCTGGTACCCACATGGCAGCTCACAACTGTCTGTAATTCCAGTTCCAGGGGACCCAACACCCACAGCAAAACACCAATGCACAAAAAATAAAAGTAAATAAATTAAAGGCCTGGAACCCATACCAGCAACTGTTCATGAGGACAAGAACCTGAGACTAGACAGGTCATGGGCCTAAGGGAAAACCTACTACTATTATTCTACTAAATGAACATAGCAATAAAATGACTTTCAGTGACATATTGTTATACCCTCAGATTAGAGCATCACTCCAGTAGATGGCAATTAACAGAGGTTCACAGCTGGACAATTGTGCTGAGCACGAGAGACTTTGAAGCACTCTGTCCTAATTAGGATTTCCTTTATCACACTCCTTCCAGGCTCAGGGATTTATGTGAAAGAAGGGCCAAATGTTTGTATTAGCCAGAGGTAATAGGTGACTCCAAGGAAAGAGTGTTCCAAACACAACAGGGCTGATACACATATGAAATCAGAGCCTGAACTGGCACACAGATGACATGTGCTAGTCCAACCCAGACAAAGCCCCAGCTTGGAAACGGGGAATGGACACAGGGTCCCACCCCTAACCAAGAAGCCTTTTGTGACTGATGCCTGATGGCAAAGGGAAAATCAGCTTTCATAATGGAGTGATGTCAGGTCTGTGTGGGACATGAACCACACTCTAGGGCATGTCTCATGCTCAGAAGAAAACGGACTAACACAAAACAGGCTCCACGGTTTTGTTTTTGTTTGTTTGTTTGTTTTGTGCTATTTGTTTGTTTTCTTCAGCTTGTTTTGGGTATTTATTTTTGTTTTTGTTTGTTTTTTGAAAAAAGACAACACTAATTTGAGTGGAGGGTGACTGAGAGGAGTTGGAGGAAGAAAAAATATAATCAAATACACTATATGAAAAATTTTAAGTAAAAAAAAAACATTAAAAACAGCTGTTTGGGAGAAACTCAATGAGTTTGAAGAAAACACAGAGAAGTATCCATTTCTCTAGGAGAGAAACTAATAGAAATGCAAGCGATTTAAAATTATTAACAGAAATCCTTGAATTTAAAATACACTCAGAGAAATTAAAAGTGCCTCAGAAGGTACACATCACAGAGTATATTAAAAAGAAAAAGAGAGTAAGTCAATGGAAATACAACCCATTTGATAATATGCAGTTGGAGAAGAAAATGGAGTAAAGAAAACTGACAGAAACTTTAGTAAAAGGTTAAAATAGCAAATATTTGGGATAGTGTTCAAAAAAGACTTAAGAAAGCTAATGTCATAAAAAGATTATTCAAAGAATAAGAGGCTTTTAGCCTTGCCCATCTTAGGTTGTTACGGTGTATGGTTTTTTATTGGTATACCATGTTTGACTTGTTCCTGGTACCTCAGATTTGAATTTTTTTCTGAGAAATAGAGCAGTAAGGCAGTATCAGCTTATTAAAATGCATTTAAGCCTTCAGAAAAAAAAAAGTTGAATTCATAGACATCAAGAGGAGCCAGCCACAGTGGTGTACACTTTTAATCCTAGCAATTGGGAGGCAGAGGCAGGCAGATCTCTGAGTTCGAGACCAGCCTGGTCTACAAAGTAGGTTCCAGAACAACCACGGCTCTTACACAGAGAAACCCTGTCTCAAAATACCAAAAAAAAAAAAAAAAGTTAACTGGACAATTGTGATTACCAGAGGCTGAGTAGAGTGAAGGGGACCAGGGTAGGGAAATGCTAATTAAAAAAAAAAAAAGACTCTGTGTGTGTGTGTGTGTGTGTGTGTGTGTGTGTGTGTGTGTGTGTGTATTTTCCTTACATGTATGTCAGTGTACCACATGCGTGCAGTGCTGGGAGAGGCCAAAAGATGGGTGTCAGTTCCCCTGTAACTGGAGTTACAAAGATGATCGCTGTATAAATTGATGACATAACTGATCCATGCTATGATTAAGGCAAAGGTTTTTATTGTGGATATGAGACAGAGAACAGCTTGCGACATCTGGAATAGTCCAGAACAGAGAGAGAAAGTAGACTGAACATGGCCAGCTGCCTGGACATGGCCAGGGCTATCTGTGAGAGATAGCAGGAAGGCAGGGGACAGAAAAATCATAGTTGAGAGGGGCAGAAGCAGGTCAGAGAGAGTGAGGGGAAACATAGAAAGAATAGCAGGGTTATAAGGAGAATGAGTAGCTGTGGGAAGGGAAGCCTGTGAGCTGGAAAGAGTTTAGGGTGGATAAAGAGGTCAGAAGGGCTAGCGTGCTAGCATGGACTTTGAAATGTGTAACAGGTACTTTGATGCTGAGGGAGCCTGGAGGTCATCATGTTCTTTGATATGCTGATAGACACTACAGGTATCCATATGTCCCTTCTGCCATAAGGTAAGGGACATGACTGTTGCTTGCTCTGCAGCTGGGGTCCCACTGTCTCTGATCCCAGGGGCAGGGGGTGAATAGATGCAGAACCAAAAGACACAGGCTCTGGGAGGTTGTAAGCAATCTAGTTTATTAAACAAAGGACTGAGGTATTTATGTGTGTATTTTTGGTCGGGCTTTGCTTCCAGCTGATGTGGTGTTTCCTGGTTGGCTCTGAGTCATAGATCAACAGTGGTCATCTTGAGGGTCCAGTTTCAGGGTTCTCTGGGTCAGGATACTACTGTGCATGTCAGAGCTCTTTGTTAGCTTAAGGCATGGCCCAGTGCTTTAGGCCTAATCTGCCTCACATGACACCTTTTAGTAGTGAGGGACCAGTTTCAAAGGTTTCTGAGGAATGCTGGCTTTTATCTAACCATCAGAAATCCTCCAGAGTCCAGCTTGAACTCACTGGACTGCCTTTTAGTGTTTGGGGAACTGGAGTTCTCTTTGAACCTAACAGTTGTGAGCCATCATGTGGTCCCCTGCAAGAGCAACTGCTGAGCCCAGAAGTGTGAACAGGCAACATGTTGTCACTAAGTAGGAACAGGAGCTCTAATTCAGCATTGCTCCTACAGTGACCATAGGAAACAATAATGTGCTACACATTTCAGATGGCCAGATGAAAGGAATTTGAAAGCTTCCAGTATATAGACATGATAAATGCTAGATGTGACAAGCATGCTTAACTTAACTCAAATAATGTTTAACATAATAAGTGGAAACAGAACCCGTGCTGAATTAATACACACAAGCTTACTTTTTATGTATCAGCTTAAAAACTGTTTTTAGCTTTCTCCCTTCAGACATCTTTTTGTCTCTTCCAAGATATTTAGACAACCCAAAACATCTATCAAAAGTTCATCTGACTCATATTGAGTTCTAACAGATTTTCTAAAGAGACAGCCCATCACATATCAAAACAAGGGAAGGAAAAGAACCTATAGGTAGGCCCTTGTTTCTGTGCCCTGAGTGAAGAAAAATCTCACTACACTTCTCCCAAGGTCCTCTCTGGGATTTGAGGCTTCACTAAATGTCTTCTGCCTCTCCATGATTTGGGAAAGATTTTCTTTGCACAACAGAAGGAACTGCCCTACCATGGGCCCTAGAACTTCATCAGCCTGAACTAGCCTGACAATGGAAGACTGAGTGACAGTTGCCTTCTGCTACAAAGCTGCAGGTGGCCTGCCCCCAAGGCACCTTGGTGGGACCCTAAAGCCAGCTCCCCTCTGCTCTGCCTTCTGCCTGCTAGCCTGTGATGCTCACTAGGTCATTGCTGTAGCTCTCACTCAGCTCAGGCTGCACCTGTCCTCTCAAATCTGTGCTGTGACTCCTTAGACACAGGAAATAAGCCTTGGATCTTTGTTTTTCCACAGAGACATCCTGACCTAAGTTTGAGATTATCTCGTTCCCAGTACCCCTCACCCCCAGAAATATCCCACAAAATGTTCATCTTTAGAACTGAGATGGACACATGTGGTGCCAGCTCAGCCAACTGCTACAGCCTACTCATTGCTTTGTGTATATTAATAGAGACAGCTACAGGCTACTGAGACCCAAAATGATTAGAAGGAACGAGAACCAACAAAAAGACAGAAGACAGACCCAAGGGTCTGGAGAGATAGCTGAGCGGTAAGGACAGTGTGTACTGCTCTTGACGAGGACCTGAGTTCCGTGTCATAAACTTCAACATGCCTGTTACTCCATCTCCAGGGATCTGACATCTATGGCCTCTGCACATCTGTGCTCACATGCAACCCCTACACACACACACACACACACACACACACACTCATGCACATAATTAGAAAGAAAAAACAGTCATAAGAAAACAAACTCAATCTCAAATGCTAGTTGTATCACTTTGTGTCATTTATCTACATCTGAATGAAAGAAATGAACTGATTCCTAGAGATGGTAGAATCTGATGAGCTGTGACTCACAAGTATCTGACACAGAAATGACAGTGCATATAGAGCTAAAGTAATATGTTCCCAAAGAATTTAATTATGGTAGTTTCATCATTATTTAATATAATAGAAGTAATAATTCTATCCTACATTAGTATACTTAGGAAAATTAATTATATTGTTTTTTTAAAAAATCATAAATTTTTTCTCCTTTGTGAGTTTATGTAACTTTACATTTTCACTGCAACCAAAGTTTGTCTGATTGGTCACCCTCTTTTCTTAATCTTGTCTGTAGTAATTATATCTATAAATCTCTGAGGAGCTACAAAAATGTCCACAGATCGGTGAAATGATTTCTTTCTCCTGTCTTGTTGATGGTATCTGTTGTCTGCAGAGCCATCTGAGACAGTAAGATGATGTAGAACTCTTTTTTCTATGGATATCTCCCAGCCTGGAAAGTCTGATCCTTATGCAAGATCCAGGGGGTCACTAAGCCCATAGGTATGTTCCACATGAGCTGAGCTGCATTAAGCACAAAAGGAAGAAAACCTGTCTATGCTACCTCACACAAACCCATGGAACAAGGCCAAGCAAGCAGGAGACACATCAGTAGACTCTCAACCCTTATTTTATAGGCCCTTTCACCAATCACCTACCCTATTTTAATTCTCTAGACAGAGAGGGAGGAGAAGATCATTTTCCTTTGCAGACTTCCTTCTACATATACTAATTCATGATATATCCCATCTCATGGCAAACTGATTGTTCTCATTGGCATCCGCAGTGATAAATAAGGCCTAGATGCTGATCAAATTTGAGGCCTGAGATTGAGGAGGTTGTCCTCAAACTGCTCTTCCTGGACTTTCTTTTATTTTTTTCAAAATTAAAATACAATTACATAACCCCCTACTTCCCTTTCCTACCTCCAAATGTACTCTGCCTGCTCCCTCTCAAATTCATAACCTATTTTTCTTTGTTATTGTTACCTATATGTATGTAAATGCATAAATTTATCAATTCAACCTGCTCAGTTTCCTTAGTGTGTCTTGTATGTGTCTGATTTCAGGGCTGCACAATTGGTATTGGATAATCAATCAGGGGCCTCATCTCTGGGAGAAAATAATTCTCCCTCTCTGAAATCATTAACTGCCCATTTTTCTTTGTCTAGGGGTGGATCCCTGTGACACATCTCTCTTCCATGTTAGCAAGTCTGTTGGTGTTGTACCTGTTCAAGCTTATTTAAGAAACCATATGTTGAAGTATCTTGAGTGAAGCTTCCCTCTCATGTCTAGGATGAAAGACCTCATGGCAAATATCCTGGTCCTCAGGATCTTTCAGTCATTCTGCCTCCTCTTCTATTATGTTGCCTGAGCCTTAGGTGCAGAAGTTGTATTGTAGGTTTATCCACTAGGGCTTGGCACCCCACAATCAGTTATTCTCTATATTTTGATCAGTTATAGTTTTCTACAATAGTCTCCATTTGTTACAAAGAGACATTTCTTTGATGAGAAGTGGTAGCTATACTTATCTGTGTTTATGAGGATAGATATTTAGAATGCATTTAGGAATTATGCTTGGTTAGTAAAGTAGTAGGAAAAGGTTCTCCTCTAAGACCATGACCTCATTATCTCCAGGAACTTGGGTGGGTTTCCAGTACCAGGCTTGATTTCTCTCCTGTTGGGTAAACCTTTCCTCATGCACAACTTGCCACATCAACCTTTCCTGCCCAAGAATATGGAAGTTTTCCTTATCTTGTCTCCTGGAAGGATTCTTCCATTACTCCTACCAGGGCTACCTTCTACAAATCCATGATCTACTCTCAGTCCTGTGCACTCCTGTCCCACCTAAAAAGCCAGATATCTCATCCGTGAATGACAAGCTCCATTGCCTAAACAAACTGATTTTGTTTTCCATATATTCCAATGTCGTCAAAGAGTGACTTGATAGTTTGACATTAATAAGCTTTTTTATATAATACTTACAATTTATGGAGTGGTTTAGAGATAGTTTATGTTATACTGTGATAAATGAATTCCTAACCCCACTTAGAGAATTTTAAAATGGAATGATTTGTTCTTAGACCATCAAAAGACCAGAGTAAGGGTTCAAAGAGTATATTTTCAAGTCCAATTTCCAAATCTCTACTCATGAAGCTAAGAACCAAAAATAAAAGTCACCAATTCCCTTGGCTCAAACTCATTAACACATCCTCGAGAGCGTCCTCAGGCTCTTAATCAGAGGCTATTCAGTCTAATCCTAAATCACAATTCCAGATCACCAGTTTTCAAAATTTTGTTGGGTGGGAAACAGCATTTTAAAATCACTGAGACGAATAAGAGATGTGATTAACAGATTCAAAGTAAAATACATAAAAGCCACAAAAATTAGTCTCATAAAATGAAAACAAAACAAAACAATCCCTAGCCAAATAGGACTACATAGACACACATGTCTCTGTATTCTCATGTTAGATTAATTCAATAATTAATGTTAACAAGCATCAAGGACATCTTTCTGTGACTCTTATGGCCTCCAAAGAAGATTCAGCAGCTGTGTATCTCATCATTCTTTTTATGTCTTGAAGTCAACTTTCATCTTGAAGAAAATAACTGGTTCTTCTTTGGAAAATGATTGATTATGCCAAGTGGAATTTAGAAGAACATTTGATGTCCTAATGGTGAAGAGTACATACACATGAATTCATTCTTCTAAAGCTTATAAGGAGCAAAATATAAAAATGTTTTATTTTGGAAAATATGACTGGGCAAATTTTTAAATGCAGGGAATAATGGCTCTAAAATTGGAGGATGAGTCTAGGAGGTGACAGGGCAGGCATTAAGCAAATAACCCAATCTAAAATAGGTGAAGGATGTGAATAGATATTGAATGAAGGAACGTGTGCCAATAAACTACTAAGATGCCTACAGGGCACATACAGACATATTCAATATTAAATAGAAAAGTGCAGATCAAAGCCACATGGAGATACCATTGATATATGAGAATTAATTTAGTAATTCATTGCTGGGAGGCCCTGCTGATCAGAGGTTGCAGTATACCATAGCCTAGCAGCTCTCTCAAAGCTCCATAACACAGAGGACTCCCCCACCCCTGATGGAAGGCACCCTCACCCTGTTCTCTGCCTGACCTTATTTGGAGACTGTCTCTAGGCCCAGATGCCTGACTTATCTCTAGTATGATGTTTGATATAGTTCCGTGCAGAAGCTTTCCCCCTGCTGCCCATATGGTAATTAGACATTGTGCTAGGAGCTTTAAGATAGGACCGTGCTCACACGTAGGATAACTAAGACTTGCACTAGGAACCTTATGATAGAGGCATGCTGTTTAATGTAAATTAGGTGATACCCCAGCCACTGTCTGTAGCAGGAATCTTAAAAGTTCTTATTAATAAAAACAAACCCAGGGCCAGGTATTGGGGTGAATGCTGAATGATCAGAGAAACAGAACAAGCCACAGCCACCTCACCTGGCCAATTCCTCAGCTGATCCTGTTTCCTCAGACTGGAAGCTTCTGAGTCCTCATCCAAATGAATCTCAGCTGAACTGCTTCTCGAAAGCCCGAAAGCTTATCCAGCTCTAGTTCCTGGTTTTCACTCCTTATATACCTTTCTGCTTTCTGCCATCACTTCCTGGATTAAAGGTGTGAGTCACCATGCCTGGCTGTTTCCAGTGTGGCTTTAAACCCACAGAGATCCAGGTAGATCTCTGCCTCCCAAGTGATAGGATTAAAGGCATGTGTGCCACCATTTTCTGGCCTCTATATCTAGTGGCTGTTCTGTTCTCTGACCCCAGATAAGTTTATTAGGGTGCACAATATTTTGGGGAACACAATACCACCACAACTCTCCCCATCCTATATGTCTCCCCTAACTCTGGAATAAAGTTGAGCTGACTCACTGAAGCTGTCTCCCTGAGACAGCTATCTCCACCATGTTTGCAGGCTGCATACAAAGCTTTCTGTCAGTGCTTCTGCCCCTTTGTCAGTATGGACTACTGTTGGCCAATGGACCATGAAGAAAAAGGGGACCCCCACAATTAATACCAAATACAAGATTTAATCTGCTAATTAAATCCAAAAATTAAAACAAGTTTTACTCAAGATGTTGAAAAACCAGAACCACATACATTGCTAGTGAGAATGTATTATGGTCAGTCTCTTTATGGACAAACTTGCCCTACAAATTACAGAAATTCCTATAAAGGAAAACATTTAACTGGGGCTAGCTTACAGGTTCAGAGGTTTAGTCCATTATTAGCACAACAGGAAGCATGGTGGCATGCAGACAGACATAATGGTAGAGGAGCTAAGAGTTCTACATCTGGATCCACAGACAGCAGGAAGAAGAGAGACACTGGGTCTGGCTTGAGCATCTGAAACCCCATGCCCAGCCCTAGAGACACATGTCCTCCAACAAGGCCTCCTAATCCCAGTCAAGTAGTGATACTCCCTAAAGATGAAGCATCAAAATGTATAAGCCTATGGGGGGGCATTCCTATTTTTAAACCACCACATTCTACTCTCTGGCTGCTGTAGGCTTGTAGCCCTATCACAATACAAAAATGCCTTCAGTCCAACTTCAAAAGTCCACATAGTCTATCACCACCCCAACACTGTTCAAAAGCCCAAAGTTCAAAATTTCTTCTGAGACTCAAGGCAATCTCTTAACTGTAATCCCTCGTAAAATAAAACCAGATCATATATTCCAACATATAATGGTACAAACATAGATTACCATTCCAAAAGGGAGGAAAGGGAACATAGTGAGGAAATACTGCACCTAAATGCAAGACCTAAAACCAGCAGGGCAAAACTCCAAATTCTGCATCTCCATGTCTGATGTCAAAGCACTTTTTAGATTTCCAACTCCTTTCAACTTTGTTGACTGCAACACACTGCTCTCTCTTGGGCTGCTTCCACTCCCTGTTAGAGCTCTCCTTGGCAGGTATCCCACAACTCTGGCATCTCTAATATTTTGGGGTCTCCAAGGGAATCCAGGCTTCACCTTCACAGCTTCACATAATAGGCCTCTATGCAAGGACATCCTTAGCTCACACCTGGCCTCAGCAGCTTTCCTTTGCCATGGATGAAGTTTCCACAAGCCTTTTCTTGTATCCTTCACTCTAAAGCCAGAAACACTAATGTGTCCAAAGCTACCAAAGTTCTTATGCTCATTCAAACATATTTTCGCCAGCTTTCTGCTTTTGATGGTTCCCTTCATTGCCTAAACTTGGCTGTCCTGTAACTTGCTCTACAGAACAGGCTCACCTCAAACTCAGGGACATGCCTACCTCTGCCTCTAGTGCTGAGAATAAACGTGTACACCACCATGCCAGGACCTAGACTTTTCTTTCCTTTTCACAAGTTGGAAGCTTAGCTGAATGAGGTCTTTCTCTGAGGAAAATTCCATTTAGGATCAGGTCTTGCTCTAAACTTTTTATCTCCTTGAGCATTGAACTTAGCTCTATTATACTTCTTGGTATTCTTTTTCTCCCCACACTGTACATTTTGGACTTTTCCTGTTTGCTCCTTTTCCTTATAGATCTGCATTAAAGTCACCACTATCTGTGGCCCTGCTGCAGTCATGGTCTGTGTTGATATCCATGGCTCCTGATACCCTGATATCATCAAAGGCCAAGCAGATGCCCAAGATCTGGGACACCACCTAGAGTCATGCTGTTGTCCAAGGAGCACCTTACAGCCAGGGCAATGCCATTCTGAACTTGGGGCCAGGATGGTAATGGGGACCATGACTGAGTCCATGATTCTACCAAAACCTGGCACTGTGGTGATATCTATGGCCCATGTGGCCACCAAAGGTCACAAGAATCTCTGGCCTCTGGGCCACCACCTATAGCCATGCTGGAATCTGAAGGACATGTCGCAGCTGGGACCATGCCAACCTCAGGGGCCTACACTGCCGCCTGTGACCATGGTGTCATCTGAGCCCAAACCACTGCCAAGGGCCATGTCTGGATCCCTGGCCCTACCACAGTCAAGGTCTGCATCGATAGTTAGGCTTCAGTTACCACTGAAGGCAATGCAGAGGTCCAGGGACTGGACCCCAGCATGTAAAGCTGTTCCTACCCCTAATAGGAGAGCTGGTCTCCCACACCCTCACCATGGGCCTGGGAGAGCTGGCTCCACTTCTCACTGGAGAGGAGTGATCCCAATAGTTCAGATTGACCATTTCAGCTGCCACCCAGGCACACAGCCAGAGCTTGGAGTTGGCACATCCTAATATCTACCCCATCTATAATCTGCTGGAGTGTTTGAAGGGACTTATCCTGTGGGACCATAGCTTCAGGATCTCCATGATTCAGGGCAACAGCAGGATATTAGAAAGGAATGATGTACCAAAGTCAGAGGCCTTGGACCTAACCAACAACTCATTACACAATGAACATTTGCAAGTAATGCTGTTTGGACAAAAGGGTATACTGTATGATGTACAGAAGTCCCCAATGCCTCTAAGATGAATGCAGAGGCAATGGAGTAGCAGGAAAGGTAGAAGAGCAAATTGTTTTTCCTTTTAAAAAATATTGTTTTTTATCTTATTTTATCAATTTTTAACTTTCTTTTATGGGGGACACTGCAAGAGTGAGGGTTGGATATGTAAGGATTGGGATATGAGCAGGATTGGGGTACATGATGTGAAATTCCCAAAGAACCAATAAAAAAAAAAAAAAGGTCACCGCTAACAACCGAATGACAGAGTCAATACTAGGCTGACAAGAAATCTCCTCTGCCAATGCTGTTAATCCAAAACTCTTCAATTTAGCCTCAGGCAGATTTTTTTGGACAAGGGCAAGAGAAACCACATTCTTTGCCAAAATATCACAATGGTCTCTAGGCCACATATTAATACTTTCCTTCTGAAACTTTCTGAGCTGGGCTCCCACACTTCAAATCACCCTCAGCACCACTGTTTTTTATGCCCCTCCCAGGATGACCCATTAGGACCCACTTAAAGTGTCCAATCACTTTTCTAGTCCAAAGTCCCCAAGTGTTCCATATTCTTCCAAACAAAATATGGTCAGACCTATCACATCAATACCCTACTCCTGGTACCAACTTCTGTCTTAGTGTTTCTATTACTGTGAAGAGACACCATGACCACAGAAATTCTTATAAAGGGATGCATTAAATTGGGGCTAGCTTATAATTCAGACATTCAGTCCATTATTATCAGGGCAGGAAGCATGGCGACACACAGGCAGACATGGTGCTGGAGGAGCTGAGAGCTCTACATCTGGATCTGCAGGCAGCAGGAAGAGAGAGAAAGACACTAGGCCTGGCTTGAGCATTTGTAAGCCCAGAGCTCACTCCCAGTGATATGCTTCCTCCAAGTGACACCTACTTATTCATAACAGAGCCATACCTTCTAATCCCTGTCAAGTAGTATTACTCCCTAATGAACATGACCAAGCATCCAAATATATGAGCCTATGGAGTGTGGTGATATATTGTGTACCCTAATAAAGTTTGCCTGAAGATCAGAGGACAGAACAAGCCACTAGATCAAACATAGAGGCCAGACAGTGGTGACACACACTTTTAATCCTAGTACTAAGGAGGTAGAGATCAGTCTGGATCTCTGTGAGTTCAAAGCTACCCTGGACTACATGAGATTGACTCAGTCTAGGAAAGAAACAGAGCCAGGCAGTGGTGGTTCACATCTTTAATCCCAATACTTGGGAGTCATACCCCTTTAATCCCAGCACTTGAGACCTCTTGCCTTTGCTTGGAAAGTACACACATTTAATCCCAGCACTAGAGAGGTTGAGACAAGAAGTGATATGGTAGGTGGAGAAAGGTGTATAAGGTGTGAGGAGACAGGAACTAGAAGCTTTTTTGACTGAGGAAGCCCTTTTGGCTAGAGGCATTTTGGATAGGCTTTTCAGCAGAAATGTCCCTTTCAACTAGAGGTTTTTTCAGGCTGAGGAGTCCTAGAGGTAAGATGTGGCTTGTTCCTTTGTCTCTCTGATCTTCAGGCAAATTTCATTAGGGTACACAATATATCACCACAATGGAGGCCACCCTTATTCAAACCACCACATCTACTCTTCAACGTCTGCCCAAGAAAAGTAAAAGCTATACATAAATACATGAAAATGTATACATTCATAAATATTCATGGGACCATGACTCACCATGGTTAAGAAAAAAAAAAAAGAAAATTGGAATTAACTCAAATATTCATCAACTAGTGAACAGGTTTTTAAAGTGTTATGTAACTGCAAAATGAATACCTTCAGTAAGCACAAGGAATAAAGTACTGATGGGTGCTGCCCATAAATGAGCTTCCACAAGCAGCCCAAGCAATGCTTGTGGAGGTACATTCATTTACCCTAATCTCAACATTACAGAATGGTCATGTATATCAGAACACCAAACTTCCCCATAAATGTGTAGCTTTAGGTGACAATTTAAGAATCAAAATAATTTGCTTCATGAAGGAAGATAGATATAGAATACCTATGATATGATTCTGTTTGTGGGAAATGTCTTAGACAAGACAGGAGCAGTTGACTGCCTATTGCTAGAAGCAGGGAGGAGTGAGTGACTGAGGACATATACAAAGTTCTTTGTAAGGTGATAGAAATATTCTACAGTTAAATCATGGCCATGACTGTACAACTCTATAGATATGGTATGTTGAATTTTCAATGAAGTGTATACCTTAAACAGTAAATCTTACAGCATGGAAAGTCTATCTCAATAAAACTATTTTTAAGCAGAGTGTGGTGGTTTGAGTAAGAATCACTCATATGTTTAGATACCAGGTCCCCAGTTGGTATAACTGTTTGGGAAGGATTAGGAGGTTTGGTCTTGTTGGATGAAGTGGGTCACTGGGGTCTTTGAGGTTTAAAAAGCTCACATTATTCCCCCCCCTCTGCCTCTTACTAGTGGATAAGGATGTAAGTTCTCAGCTACTCCTCCAGAGCCATGCATGCTTGCCTGCTGCCATGCTCCCCACCATGCTGGTCATAGACTGAAACCTTCTTTAACTGTAAGCCCACAATAAACTCTTCTTCAAATTTTCTTGGTCATGGTGTCTTTTAATAACAATAGAAAAGTAACTAAGATAGAGTATATTTAATTTAGCATTTTAATCACCTACCCACATTATTCAAAGTCCTCCCAGAAACGTTTCTTAATTGAAGCATCACATGACCATGCAGCTCATCTACTTCTCATTTGCATAACTGTCAGGTGGAAAGCAGAAACTTAATTGCCCACAAATTACTCTCATTATCATCCCCACCAATTTTAAGCAACCACAGTGCCTATATGAGTAATGTCACTAAAACTGTGTAACTTCAAAGTCCCATCAACAATAGGAAATAGTGACAGTGAACTTTGCCTTACTCTCTCTGTATGATGAATGTTGCATCTTGTCCTAGCCTGGGCTCTATACTGTTATGTCACAATGTCCTTATCTTTTACATTAAAGCAAGTTGAGAGTATCTGTTTATAAAACTCAACCATTTATGTACTGTATGATCTTAATTACATAGGGAAACTTAAAAGGCCAAACTCATAGGTGCTGAGAGTAGAATGGTAGTTGCCAGTGGTGACAGGTAAGGGGCAGATAAGGTAAGGTAAGTGGGGAGATTATGAGTCAAGGGATGAATAAGGTCTAGGGTTCTAAATCAGTAATCATACTCAACAAATATTCTATTTTATAATTGAAACTTATTAAGAATAGATCTTACCATACACAAAGAAGGGAAAAAATTTTAAAGAATCTATCAAGAGTTTTTCCTGATCAATTTTTTTAAATATGGAGATGATTCATCTTTAGGATAAGATTGAAAGCAAAAGTGAGAAGCATGAATTCCCATATAAACAAACATCATCTTGGAGATGTACTTTCCATTATGTCAACATTCTCACTTGATTCTTACCATACAGTTAATCATGTTTGAACTTTTCCATCATTGAAATGTCTCACAGGGACTCAGATTAGTATTTCTGATACAATTGTTTTAAGGAGAAACATATGCCTTACATTTATATCCAGTGCATTTTTGTTCTGTGCTGTCCATGTGCATTTGGTACTTTTAGCGGGCTGCTTTGAATGCCTTGCAGATGGAGGGTGAAGTGAATGCTACATTGATCATTTTCCAAAGAGCAGGTTATCGTAGGCTCTTTTTGCATGGCAAATGGAAGTGTTGTATGTGGAAACACATCAGACATAGACCAACAAGCTTTTCTCTGACTTGCGGAGCATTACAACAAAGCCAGAACATTGGGACAAATGTAAAAAACAAAAAGCCCTGGAGAGCACATTAGCCCCGAAAGCTCACCACTGAACCATGTCCCAGGCAGTACCGCAGGAAAAGAGCAGAGCAGCAAGGTGCTGGACCAGCTATCTCCATCTTTGTTTATCAATAGCTATTCAACCAAACAGCTGACTGAGTGAACAAAAAGCAGCTCTAGAGAACTCTTAATTTTCTAATAGAGTAATAGAATTTGAATAAATGCTCTTCTCAAGGGAACCTGGACCATACATATTGTCATTATCCAGGGCCCCCCTTCCTGGAATATCTTCTGCTTCCATCTACATCTTGTAAAATTAAAGTCCTTTGATACTGAAAAATAAGCAAACAAAAGAGATAATGGAGAAATCTGAGCAAAATCTGTAGTTTACTGCAAAGTATAATTATCAGAGTTAATGTCTGAGTTTTCATGATTGTGCCAAGCAAATTATAAGGGAAGGGCAATTGGTAACAGGAAAGAAAGCTGGGTGAAGGATATACAGAAATTATCTTTGCAAGTTCGACAGAAAATAACAACCTCCATTGGCTTAGAACTGGAAGGAACTCTTATAAAAGACAAGGCAGTAATAAATCTCAGGTATAAATTTGCTAAAATTGTAAAGTATATATACAAGATATCCAAAGGTTGAATGACCCTCAAACAAGTGGCTTTGGAGTCCATCTTCTACAGCGTCCTCAACGAGGAATAGTAGATGTTCAGAGAAATGACGAGACAAAGGAAAAGGAGATTTGAGTCCGATAATGGCAGCTTTGGGGGAGGAAACTAAGTGACAGAAAACACAATTAGTGAGGCTTGTTCATGTAAATAAATCCCCTAGTACCAACTGCAGGCCAGTCAGGAACTACAGCTATTTTCAGTGTCAATCTTTGCTTCCTTAGTAGAGGGCAGGAGGCCATGTCTTTGTGTACCTATGTCTCGTTTGGAGAAATGGCAGGAAGTAGAGAGCTGTTGCTAAAATTTGCCTTGAACTCAACAATATATCTTACAGCAGCATATTCTGACCCCTACACAAGGCTTCCAGAAAGTCAATACATGTCACAATACAACTATTAAAAGTGGAACTAAACTATAGAGCAAATACTAAACCCAAAACAGTATGAAAGTCTTCTCCTCGTATTCCACCCATTGTCAGGTATGATCCTTCCCGTGGTATCAGCTCTTACACCATGGTGAGAGGATAGTTTATTTTATTCACTCTCATGGCCTTTTATTTTCATGTAAAATATATCATACTCTCACTTTTATCTCTGATGTATATGCTTAGTCTCACCTATAATGAAGGCAAAATGAGTTAAAGTCTGAAATATGGGTTTAAATCCTATTTTGCCAACCTTGGTCAGGGGTTTTACTGTTCTTTAGTCTTGTTTCTTATTTAAAACACTGGTTCTCAACCTGTGGGTCATGACCCTTTGGGGGTTGACTGACTCTTTCACAGGAGTCATATATCAGATATCCCACATACCAGATATTTATATTAATATTCATAACAGTAGCAAAATTGATGTTATGAAGCAGCAACATAAGTAATTTTATGGGTGGAGGTCACTACAGCAGGAAGGATCACAGCATTGGGCAGGTTGAGAACCATTGATCTAAACTAAAATGAAGAGAATAAGTTGACCCATCCCTTGTGCAAGTAAATGATATACAGATGAGGAATTTTCTTAATGCCTGGTTTGCACCCAATTAATATGAAGCATATTTCCATAATTGTGCCCCAACCATCACTGCTGCATTCAGTTTCTTGGCACAGAGACTTTTTAGTTTAAGTTTCCAGAAACTCCAAACATAGATGCTCTGAAGTGAGTGAGTGATATTAATCATTGCCATGTGTGGCTGTAATTGTGATAGCAATAGATTTTCTATTGCTGTGATGAAACACCATGACTAAGGCAACCAAGGTTATTATACTTCCCAAGGGATAAGAGTCCATCAGGCCACGGATGCTATATGGTGCCCACCAGAGAATGCTCAGACACAGTTTATAGCCAACTGAAAATCTTTTTTTCCAGCTGACTGGGACTATACTTAGGTATATTGCCAAGAGCTGTGGGATGTTCTGTATGCTGTGAATGTGCTGCTCTGATTGGTTGATAAATAAAATGCTGATTGGCCAGGAACCAGGCAGGAAGTATAGGTGGGAATAATCAGATAAAAAGAATCCTGGGAAGAGGAAGGCTGAGTCAGGAGACACCAGCCCGCCGTCCAGAGAGCAGCATGTAATGGCACACAGGTAAAGCCATGGAACACGTGGCAACATATAGATTAATAGAAATGGGCTGAGTTTAAATGTAAGTAAGAGCAAGTCAGTGGTAGGCCTGAACTAATGGTCAAGCAGTTTTAATTAATATAAGCTTCTGTGTGTTTACTTGGGGGACACGAGTAGGAGAGATTTGTCTCAACCGCTGGCCGGACAGGACACAGGAAATCTTCCAGCTACAGCCAAGTGTTTAGAGTAAGGAACTTTTAAGGCAAAACCATACCCTGGTATCTTGCTCTGCAGCTGCTGGGAGAGGTTTTGCACAAACAAGCAGTTTTTAACAGATGCTAAGATAAGTTAGCTGGACATCATGACCTCAGGTTCCTAGAATAGAGTTGGGTAACTTTTCATGGGAGTCTCCATGAAGGTGAAGATGTATTTCTAGTGAATCCTACAATGGCCTCAGCAAGAACATAAGATGAAAGAATCTCTGCGCTGTCTTGTCCTGTCACAGGGTGACATGGCAGCCAGTGAGAACAGGTTCCGTGGTGGCAGGAACAGGAAGCTGAAAGCTCACATCTTGAACCACAAGCACAAAGCAGAAAGAGTGAACTAAAAGAGGCTCAAATCTCTGAGCCCTAAACATCTGCCCCCCCCCAGATCTCCCAGCACCCCCCCTACAGGGCATACTTCCTCTAGCAAGACCACATCTGTAAATCTACCCAAACAGTCCTTAACCGAGGACCAAGTATTCAAATGCCAGAGACAATGGGGACCATTTATCATTCAAACCACCACAGCAGGTAAATAAGCCAGAGCAGTGAGGGAATGGGTTTCTGGGTTTGTGAATCTGCAAGCTTCTGACTCTCTTCGGCATTTTACACCAGGTTATTAGTTTTCTTTTTGCAGTGTTTGGATTCCCAAAAGTAAATAATCATGCCCTATCTGGTGCAATCAATCAAAGGTTGTTGTCAACCTACAGTAGAAGGTGAAAAAAGCACCACTCCTGACACACACAAAGTTAATGGGTGAGTCTAAACTGTTTGTCTTTTCTGTCTCTCTCTGTAACACAGACTGCCTCCCATTGCCATGTCAAAATTTGCCACATTTGGGGAGTCTTGGTACCATTTTGAGAGGATGCTGTTAGACATCCCTGGTGCTTTCACAAGTATGCTATCATCATTCTTACCAAATCCTAAAGCAGACAGTTCACTGCAATCCTCTGTTAATCTTGTGTATGTGCTTTGGGGCTTACAAGAAATGGAGAAAGCTAGGATAAGAAAGGATAACAGTTTCATTTTTTAGTGGAATACTGTGCAAATGTTTACTAGTATAAGCTCAGGTACTCTGTCATTCATTCGTTCTCTCAAAAAAAGGGCGATTGAACATTTATTTGTACCTAGTGACTACTAAGCTACATGCTGAAAATATAACCCACAGTAAAACTATAGTCCTACTCCAAAGGAGCACACATCCTTTAGGAAGACAGAGTTGTAAAGACCTCATTGTAATGCACTGGGGAGCGTGTGATAATTGAAATGTTCTAGAACATTATGGTATCATAGAGCATTTAACTCTGCAAAGACAAAGAATGATAATCCAGGCAAGGCATCTTTGGAGAGATGAGGACAAACTGACTTTGAAGGTGTAGCTACCATAGAAGTTCCCCTAAAAATTATTGAAACTACTGGCCCTGGGAGCCAAGCACATATATGTTCTGCTGTAATTGGTCTGGGGTGTTGCCTAGGCATGAGTCTTTGAAAGCTGCAATATTCTAAAGAATGAGTAGAAACTAGCCAGGTTGAGAACAAAGTAGGAAAGGATATGAAATAGAGATACTGAGCAAAAAAGACAGAAGCAAAGAGCAAGACAGACATTGCTGTGTGACCAGGAGGACATGTTTCAGGTTGTGAGTGCAGAGTGCAGGAGAAGTGGGTAGGGGTTAGGTCTGCCTACAGAAGAGAAATAGCGTGGCCAGATTTTCACTACTCTGTTATCTGAATGAAGGCAAGTAGATACATTAGGAAAGCCAAACAAAGAGAGATTAACAGTAGATCTTGAAACAGCATCAGGAAATGATTCCTGAAAGTACTTTATAAAGTCATATTAGGGGTTTTCAAATATTACATGCATTTGGTGAGTTGGGGGAGAGGGAAATATGGTAACAGGTGGACAGAGATTAATACCTACTGAGAAGGAAGGCTGCAGTGACCGTAGCTAAAGGAGGAAATATGGTGTGCTCCGTTCACACAAAGCTTTTGAGATGCCTGTGGAGTGTTCAGGTGGATATATGGCATTAGGCCATCTGTTCCAGGTTTAAATCTGGGTAGAAATAGTGACCTGGACTCATTCAAGGTTGTATTGCTCTAGCTTGTGGCTGAAATAGCAAATCAGCAATGCAAGATAAGGATGCATAGGTTGATGGTGCTCTTTACTGTCTCCATTGTGTGTCAAGCATTCATTCGTCCATTTGAAAGAAAAACTATGGGCTTGCTGGTTTCTGACCTTGACCATATCGGAAGCCCAGGAACTTATGGGAGCATTTAAAGCCACAGCTCAGCTACTCCACAAACTACATGTCGTAGACTGACCATCTGAGTTCTGAGCTTTGAAATTCTAAATACATTAGCAGTGGGAAATGAACATTATCTGCCCATGTTAGCTTGGTTATGCATAGCCCTTTGGTTTGTTGTTCTTGTTGTTGTTGTTGTGTTTATTCCAATGGCTCATAATATTTAACTATCAGCAGATAAGAACCAGGCCTTCCCAGGACATCAGTAGCAGGTTGTGAACAAATTGAGTCTTAGGCCAGACTGTGCCATAGAGGCAGACATTGAGTAGTATTCTGGCTCTCTGTTGTCATAATCAACCACTCTAAGAGTTAATGGGTTTTCAAAGTGAGTTTTATTGTTATCTGTCACAGTTTGGAGTCTACCACTATGTAAGCTGGGTTATTCTGTCTTGTGAACTCTCAGGAACCATGGCCATTGGGGTTCTTAGAGACAGGCTGACCTGAACATGCAAAATGGCCACTTACAAACTGGCTTTAGCAGTCAGCACTGCTGACGCCAGCACTCCCATGGATAGTCCCCCTACACAGCCTGACACCTGGAAGCAGACATCAGCAGGGCAGTTAAGGGACATCCGCAGGATGGGCAGAGTTCTCTGCCAACTTCTGTTTCCAACACAGCCAAGAGGGCCTTCCAGACTCAGAGTTGGGGAAGGAACAACTTCCATATCTTGATGAGGGAAGGCCAGAGTCACATTACAGATCATTTAATCGTCTGTGGGAAATGCAATTTGTGTGGATTGACCATGGAAAGCATCATTCTCCATAATTAGTGAGCAAGGCCTGCACAGTTACACAGCGTGTTCTCTCAGAAAGCTGACCGCTCTGTTCCTTGTCCTTGCCGCTGCTTTACAAACACGTTTGATGAAAAGCTTTACCAGAGGCGAGTTAAAGTCTCTCCAGAGAAAAAGTTCAGCCTTTTCTTTGACTGTCCAGTACACATGTAGTTTTATAGTATTTATGAAATAATAGTAACATGCATATATCATAACAAGGTTCTAGGAACTTGCTGTGTATAGCTGCTAAGAGTATTCTCATAATTAATTTGATCCTGAAACAGTGCAGATGGTAGTAGATCATTAAACATGAAAATGAAAGCCTAAGCAATGAATTTAATGTTAGAAAGCTCAATTTAGTAAATGTCTAGACAAACATTTTGAGCTGCTTACCTACTTAAAATACTTAGACTGAATGAAATAACTCAGGGCAGGGGATGATTTCTGGTCACTCTCATGGTGGAAACACCAACATGGAAGGGGTCCCCTGTGAAAGAGGGCCCTTGGCTAGATTAAGAGAAAGATTGTGTGGCTAGCCAGCAATTTTAAATGCAGAGAAGCAGTCTAGTGGGGCTGTAATTAAGTGTTCTCACAGCCACTGTCAACACAAGTCACAGTGACTTCAGCAAATGCATTTCGGCGAATTGTGCCCAGAACACAGATAATTGGGGCATAAGAGGGTCATGCAAGACATGGGAGTAAAGGCTAACACCGAGAATGTGTGAGCAGAAGTGCAGAGAAGATGTGGGGGTGGAGGACATTTGTTAGAGGCTTCACTAGGCGTTCTTGCTGTGTGCAGAGACCTGCTGAAGCTGCTCAAGACAAGCAACAATCCTCTCCAAGGTGGTAGTAGCTGAGAAGGGGAAAGAGAGAATGAGCAAGGCTAATGGACTGTCTTAAGAAGAAGAGAAAGAGAAAAAGGAGGAAGGGGGCAGGAAGGAGGGAGGAGGAACAAGGGAGGGAGGGAGAGAGGGAGCGAGGGAGCGAGGGAGGGAACTGTTAAAGGAAGGGGACAGATGCATCAACAGTGGCAAATGAGTGGCATGTTCACTGATGTGTGCTTTAGTTTATTTAATTTATTTTTAGGAATATTTGTATTTAAAAGTATTTTTAAACATACTGATTTTTTTTTGAGAATTTCACATATGTATTCAATGTATTTTGAGCCTATCTACCTCCAACTTCT
>CABHPQ010169895.1:0-27762 GCA_902168405.1 Peromyscus aztecus
ACTTGTTGTTTGTGTTTCCCAGCTTAACTTGCGTATTTGCAGCGAATGCCTGCTGGCGTTGGATGCTTGGATACTGAGATGAGTTGGGGGAAGGAAGGATGGGGAGAAGGTCTTTATGATCCATTGGAAATGGGGTCAGAAAAGAACAGGACTATGGTTAACATTTTAACAATGATAGACTATGAGGAGTTTCATGGAGAGTGATATTTGTTTGGTGTTCTGTGTGCATGGGTATGCCTTTTCTTAGTTTGGGGAAGTGTTTTTTTTTTAATGATCTTGTTGAAGATTTGGTGCCATTAACCCAATATTCTTCTCTCTCATCTATGATTTGGTCTTTTCATGATATGCCATGATTCCAGGATGCTCCTTTCCTATATTTTTGCATTTAAGAAAAAAAAAGGTTCTTTAACTCTATGGTCTACATCATCTTTGTCTTAGCACCTGGTAGTCTCTCTTCTTCTTGACCCATTCTACTTGTAAGGATTTCCCTGAGTTTTCCAACTGAGATATTGAGAGAGATTTGTCCTGACTGTGGACCAGGCGGGGAAACTCTAGCAACAGTATCTACATAAAAACATCCTCAAGAAGACTTGAGTAAATCTCCTGAAGAAGTATAATCTCTCCTTCAAAAGAAGACTTCAGGCTTAACCTGGATGCTAGTTTGCCACCTTATATTTTGTGACCAAAAGAGAAAATCCCTGGTTAAAAGTTGTACAGTGTCTCAATGTGTCATTTAGTATAAACTGACTCGTCTAGGAAGTTACTGAACCAATTAAACCTGATGATTACCAAAATCTCAACTACTCAGTCTCCCAGGAGAACATTTCTCCTAAGAGATGAGTGTGATGGGCGTTATGAAGCTCTATTTTTAATGAGGAAATCAATGAGAATTGTTTGATGCCTTGCATTTGAATCTGGTTTCAGAGATACTTGTGCCTACAATGTGCCTAAAATATACATTAGGGGTATAAAATAAAATATGAATTTGCTTCACTGAAACATTACAAGTTGGAATAAACAACACACTTGGTACCCTAATGACAGTGAATTACAGAAAAGTAAACTGGCTTTTTCCTTTATGTTGTAGAACATAAATACCATCACCACTTCAGCATGACATAGTAGTATTTAGTAGAACTCTAAGCACAGGCAGGAGTGACCCAGATGTGCTAACAGGCAGTAGCACCTGGAAATGTGAGAATTACCACTATAAGAAGATATGAAACCTGTTGTAGTATTTTGAATGTAGTTGGACCCCATAATCTCACAGGGAGTGGTCTTATTAGGAAGTGTGACTTTGTTGGAGGAAGTGTAACACTGTAGGGGTAGGCTTTGAGGTTTCCTATACTCAGGATACTGTTCAGTGTCTCAGTTGACTTCCTGTTGGCTTCAAGATGTAATATTCTCAGCTCCAGCACCACATTTGCCTGTACGCTGCCATACTTCTAATCATGATGATAATGTACTGAACCTCTGAAGCTGTAAGCAAGCCACCCCAATTAAATGTTTACTTTATAAGAGTTGCCATGGTCATGGTGTCTCTTCACAGCAACAGAAGACCTAAGACACTTGTATTAAATATAAATCTAGAAGTGAAGCAGAATGCAGGAAAATGAGCAAGGATGCCCAGATACCCATGATATCTGGAGAAACAGTAGTGCTAATAGTGCAAGTCACAAGTCCAGTATCTATGCGATGTTGGAACACCTTTGGTTAATCTTAATCCAAAAAATATTTGGTAATAAATGGATCTGTGACAGTTTAGAAACTAACTCTAGTTAAAAGGAAAGAAAAAGCTAGTGAATTATGAGTTGTTCAATCTGTGGTTCATAATATTAGTATTGATACTGGAAGTATAGGATGAATTTGATAGAATATATTATAAATATGTATGGAATTATTAATAAATACGTTAAAATTATAAAGAGTTTAGCTGGAAGTACAATACATGGGTCAATAAAGCCGCTCCCAGAAACCACAAATTATGTAATTAAAATTATCAGTACCATGCCTGGGTTATCAGGCTAAAATGTTTGAGCAGGGCACTTCTGAAGCTTCCAAAGTAATATAGGCATTGGCATAACTGTTAATTGTCTAACAGGCATAGTGAGATACTATTCACATGTTTTGGTCCTAAGAAGTAGAGAATTCCAGCTGGAATCAGGATAGAAGAAGTTTCTACTGTGTTGGCTTGCTTTCATAGTGCTAGAGGGTGCTAGGCAAGCTGCTGGGGGAGAATTTTCATCAATAGTCTTACTCAGATGTGAACCTTGTATGTTATATTGCTGATCTTCCATTCAAGAAATGCTTGCTAGTGCAATAGTGGCAGATCAGAAGTCAGACAGCCAACCATCTTTGATTGAATTTGAGGTCTGCTCCACAAAATGGAATCCATATATGGTAATAGAAGAATGGTAAAAGATCTGTGGTTAGAGAGAATATAAGTCCTTGTGAGGAAGTTACTGATATTGTTTCACTAAATGGACATGCAGTATCCACCAAATAGCCCTCTAAATTATCTGTATAGATGTACATCAGTGCTACCATTAGCTTTGGTCAGGGGAGCTCCTTTATGTATTGGACAACAGCAATTGCAGAGACTCATAACCACTGTAATTGCTGAGAATGAGGGACTGTTCAATGCTTATCCATAAATGCAACTTCTATATCACCCCTTCTAGGCTCAGAAATCATTACAAAGGATGGGATGGAGTAAAACTAAAAGGAAGGAGTAGAGTAATGTAGAAATCTGTCTTAGAAACATGAGATAGCCACTTACTCTTCTAACAGTAGTGACTGGCATCATAAGACCTACTCAAGATTGAGCTTGTCAACATGCTGTGTTGGCAAGGGGAGAATGGGGGACTGATGGATGGTACCATGGGGCTTCACCACCACCCATCAAGAAACCACAGGCAGACCATGATAGCTAGAGAAGATGGGGTTCTGAGGCCACACTCCTTTCTGAGGAATAGGCAGCTAATATTGCAGGAAGTATGAGAGAAATTCTCTCCGGAAATATGAGTACTGGTAATGAGGCCATGCCACTGTAAATAATCCTTACCCAGACTTGTGAACAATTCCAGTGACACTCATTGGAACAGCAAAATAAACAAATAAATAAATGTAGAAAAGGGAATTGGGAGAAAGAGGAAAGGGCTCAGGAAGAACAGGAGGGACTGGAAAGGCTAATGGAAGAAGAGTTATGTTAAAAATATATATACATATAAAGATACCAGAACAAAACTAAGTACTTGTATAATTAACACAGATTAATAAATAAACAGTGAATATTTTTCATGTCAAAGTGCCTGAACATGTGTGTGTGTATATATGTGTGTATATAATATAATACATATATGATAGAAACATGAAAAAGAAAATTAAAATGCAAATATCAAATTGATAAATATGGCCCATGGGTAAAGGATTCAATATGATACTGCTGTTTTGAAGGTGAGGGATGAATGTGAGGAAGTTTCTGGAAGCTAGGGCTTCCAATAGGAATATGACTGTATCAATACTTTTAGCCCATTTGATACTTCTGCCATTAACAAAAACACAAATAAATATGTTTCTTTAAGCCATGAATTTGCATTAATTTATTGTAGTATCAATAGAAAACTTATGTCTGGAGCATAACTAAGTGCATTTTATTATTTTGATCTCATCCTAATATTCCAAAACTAGAATGTACTTCTTCTAAAGAGATAAGACTTAGCCGGGCATTGGTGGCGCACGCCTTTAATCCCAGCACTCGGGAGGCAGAGGCAGGCGGATCTCTGTGAGTTCGAGGCCATCCTGGGCTACCAAGTGAGCTCCAGGAAAGGAGCAAAGCTACACAGAGAAACCCTGTCTCGAAAAACCAAAAAAAAAAAAAAAAAAAAAGAGATAAGACTTTAAAAAATTATACACATCCTCTCACATTTCTACATAAAGTTTGAAGTTCTCTAAATACTGGATTTGACCAGAAACTATGTGATTCTTTCTGAAAGTGTCTTTTGTTAAAGATAATTTAGCTCAAAAAAGAGTTTATATATTCACTGGGCAGATAGGTGACTATGAATAAAAAATTGAGAAACAAATCTGCTTTCTAAATACTTAGAATCATTGTATGTCTATTTTAATATTAAATTAAGCCATTATTTTCTGTATAGTTATCTTTTAATTGCACCTTTTGGGATACCTCAGCAGGAGAGACATAATTATAAGGTGTAATATGAGCAATTTCATTTTCCTTTCTATTTATGCAGTGACTAAGAATGGTTGAAAATTGTGTTCTTATTTTGCTGTTATAGTGTTCAGATAGTGTGATTTGAATAAGACTGCAAAGGGGTTTGTGAGCAATTACTTGTTCACACATTGAAGCTGCAGCCCTCATTAAAATATAATCATCAAATTCTATTTTAAACAAGAATGGGAACACACAATGCACCTATTGTCAATTTACTTCACAAGAAAAAAAGAGGTATCTATGTTAGAAAACCTGTATTCTTGAGAATGAATTACCAATACCTCTAAATCTATGGATATCAGTGCCCTAACAGCTACCCATGTCTATAAAAAAGTTCAAATTGACAAGACTGAGAATGACTCAGACTTACTATTAAAGCAAGAGACCTATTTGCCTGAATACAGACATATACATTCTTAGAAAACAAAACTATGTCTTGTTTTGTTTTGAGCATTGTTGACAAAGGTAATATATAATAAATTTGTCCATTTTATTTTCTGAAGTTAGCCAATATAGTTCACTGCTTGCCAACTTCACATGGAAAGCTAAATGATCCAGCAGAAAATGCAATACGATGAAGAAAGATGCCAAATGAATATCTAAGCATTTCTACATCTTGGTAGTCAAAATAATAAGTTTCATGCTTCCATCAGTTGCTTATAGCAGTGGACAACTTCATAAATATGTATCTAGCTATTTTGTGAAATTTCATATTTTCAACTGTAGACTTTGCTTTAGTAAACATAAGTGACTATGCACATGTGTGTATACAAACATTCATTTAGCTATTTGAAGGTGTGTGTGTATATAGACCATCGAACCACAAAACACAAATTCCACAACTAGAGATGAAAAATAATAATAGCTTTTTAAGCCAAATACATTCTAATCACTAAAATTCTATTGTTGGAGGGTAAGAATGTCATGCACTCATGTGTCCCCATTCCCTTGACACAAGTCTCAAAAATATTGAGAAGCCAAACTGTAGACAAAGCTTGATAAAACACTCTGAAATTTTTGGGTGTTTCATGTACAAACATCTGTTTTTGTCTACCAGAGGAAGTCATCTCTGTCCTCATTTTACCAGTGATGTAAAATATAGATGGAACCAGGGATGCAGTTTAGTGGAAGAGTATTTGCCCCTTTATGCATGAGGTCCTGGGCTTGATCCCCAGCACTCTCTTTCAGGTATGCATAACACACACACACACACACACACACACACACACACACACACACACGAGTATGAACAAATATACATATATATGTATAATACATATGAATGTATAGAGTTTGTATTATATGAAATGGGTACATAGAGATAAATACTAGAATCCCTACAAGTTCAAGTTCAACATGAAAGCTTAGCTGTTCAGGACATTTTGCAGTGTCTTACCTAATGTCTAGGTAGGACTGACATTTTCAACCATGCATTTGGTTATATTCTTCAGTGAGTTAATTAACTTTGTAGTGTCTGGTGGGGCATTCTACTTTCATTACCTCAAGGAAAAATGCAGTGAAAAGTCACAACCTTAATAATAAGAGAAGGCAAAACAGGTAGATCAGCTATTGAGATCTACAGACAACCTCTAGACAGTTTGTTGAGCAGATAGAATTATCTGCTCCAAAGTGTTCTGGACCCTGTAAGTGTAGCTTAGTGTTAGAGCACTCGTCTGGCAAGTTCTTTGAGTTCTAGAATACACAACTTCTTGGTATTTGCTTCCATCCATGACCTGTTTATGATTTAAACTCTTATGAAATAGAATGTGTGCAAGTGAGGGTAAAGGGGATTCAGTAAAATGTTAAAAGTACCTAAGGGTAAAAGTAGGGTACACTTTAGTTCCTACATTTCCAAGATTCAATTCAAGATGTCCACTCCTTAATTTTTCTATACATTGTCTTGCTAGTAAACCTAAACTCTTACCAATCTATTAATCCAATCCTCACCAAAAGTTCAAGACAGGTGACTGTAAATAGACACCATCATATTGTGTTGTGTGATGATATATTGCGTACCCTAATAAACTTGCCTAAGAATCAGAGGACAGAGCCAGCCACTAGATTAGACACAGAGGTCAGGGAGTGGTGGCACACACATCTTTAATCCTATCATTCAGGAGCTAGAGATCCATCTGGATCTCTGTGAGTTCAAGGCCACACTGGAAACAGAGCCAGGCAGTGGTGGCACACACCTTTAACCCCAGTACTGGGAAGCACACATGCCTTTAATCCCAGGAAGTGATGTCTCAGCAGAGAAAGGCACATAAGGCATGAGGAAACAGGAACTCACTCTCTTTAGGCTGAGGATTTGGTAGAGGTCAGAACTAGTGGCTGGCTGTTCTGCTTCTCTGATCTTTCAGCTTTTGCCCTGATCTGGCTCTGGGTTTTGTTTTTTTTTTTGTTTGTTTGTTTGTTTGTTTGTTTTTTGTTGGTTTTTTTTGTTAAAAGACCATCTAGATTTGAACAATGGTGTTGCCTTTTTTATCCACTGTCATCTCTGCACAGCCCTTCATGTGTGTGTGTGTGGGGGGGGTGTGCTTTCAATTTTTTGAGACATCTTTGAATAGATAGAATACTTACTGTCCTGAAACCTGAAGTGTAGCCCATGCTGTCCTGAAACTGGCAATATGGCTGCTTCAGCCTCTAGAATGCTAAGATTACAAGCATTTACCACCATACCCAACATCCTGCTTAATTTTAGTATTTTATAGAAAATATTGTTTTACTTCAACATTGCTCCTCAACATTTTATTTCTAGCCCATGTTTTTTTTTCCTTTAATCAGACTCCTCCCTCTTTGGTTTCCAGAAATTACTAAGTAGAAATGAAATCAATATATTAATTAAGCACAAGTAATCACATATGAAATCAGTGATCTGGCCATAAATACATCCACATAGGGAAAACTCTACATTTGAGTGACTATTTCCTATAAAGTATAGACTAGAGAATCTGTGTTAACTCAAAACTGGTCAATGTGAATTCTCTAGTTATACATTTATCTCTTATTTATCATAAATCCATATTCATCTTCTACAACTCACTAGAATATCTTAATTATTACTTCTTAACTCTAAGGTCAAAAGTATTTTAATAATGATCAGACAAGGTCATGAGAGCTGCTTGAACAAAATTCAAAAAGACATATAAAGAGAACTTAAATAGCAATTTATTCCTGGCATTCATTAAGAAATAATATATATTATTCTTATTTAGGTACAAGATAATGAACTAAAGACCTAACCAAAGTCATTTCCAACAGTCAAGTTAGAAATTTAAGGAGTAAAGGAATGATACACACAACATACTCAGCTCTTTTATTTGATTTAACCCATTTTCCATAGGACAGAAAATCTCTAAGTATTCACTGATGCATGAGTGCAGCATGAATCTCAAAAGTATTATTATTTAAAACACACCTGGAGCCAAGAATTGGGGTGAATTCTGAAAGATCAGAGAAGCAGAATGAGCTACAGCCAACCTCACCTCGTCAAGTCCTCAGATGATCTTGTTTCCTCAAACTGGAAGCCTCTGAGTCCTCACTGTGAATGGATCTCAGCTGAACTGCTGTTAAAAGCCTGAAAGCTAAAATGCCTAAAAAGTTTAAAAGGCTAAAAGCTTCTAGTTCCTTGTCCTCACACCTTACATACCTTTCTGCTTCCTGTCATCACATCCTGGGAGTAAAGCTATGGGCCACCATGCCTGGCTGTTTCCAGTGTGGCCTTGAACTCACAGAGAACTGGATGGATCTCTGCCTCAGGAATGCTAGGATTAAAGATGTGCTCTACCACTGTCTAACCTCTATGTTTAATATAGTGGCTGTTCTGTTCTCTGACCCCCAGATAAGTTTATTGGGGTGCACAATATATCAACCGCACAAGAGCCTAAGTTATTTGGCTGGACCATATTTCAATTCATCTACTGCTTTGTATAATTTTTCCACCATACCACCTGGAAAGAAGTGTGTATAGTCTTTTCTATGATGCATGATTTGCCTGAGAAAATGAGTTTCTCAGAAAGACAATTAGTCTTTTTTCTTACAGTGACAAAAACATAGATAATTATTTTTTTAACCATAATCTCCAACTCCTCCAAAGTAGTCAGCACATACTCCACGGCAGTGAGTGCAGTGATCTCTAAACATTGAAAGAATGCTTGCCAAGGAAAACAAGTCCTTAAACAGGATGAAAATAGGATGCTTCGTGTAACAAGAGAAAAAGAATATACTGAAACATTCTGATTCAGGTTAATTTAAATTGTTCTTGAAAGGAGCAAGGAAAACAAGAACCTGTCCAAATCCACAGCTGGGTGCCATTTCTGTAGTCATAAACACAGCATGACAAATGTTCTACCTTCCAAAAAACATCTTGTGCTGCGCTTTTCTCAGCAATAGAAATGAGCCTGCATATTTGTGTCCATACTCATCTGAAGCATTGTATATCCACAAACAATATCACACTGAGTTTGATTGATGCCTCCATTAAAATGGCGTGGATTATAATTTCATATCCTCATTCTTACCTAGACAAATAATTGATTTCTTTTGACATAGAAAGAACACAGAACATAGAATGTAAATGATATAATTTCCCTTACCCTAAAATCATATCATCTCCTAAACACACTGGGTACTTTTGCAAAGGCCTCCTACTTTAGCATGGACTAATGAGTGAAGAGGTGTCAGGGAGAGGGAGCAGAGAAAGCCTGACAGCACCTGAGAGGATGCTGTGGAGACTGTGCCTTGCAAATGCAGAAACTCCACAGTCTTTGCCCTGCCTGTGCTTGCCTGGAAACTGTGATGACTTCCTTCCTTCCTTCCTTCCTTCCTTCTTTCCTTCCTTCCTTCCTTCCTTCCTTCCTTCCTTCCTCTTTCTTCTAAGCTTTTGCTGAAACCATGTTGCCCACTAGTTGTCTCTGTTCATATAAGCCTCTCCACTCTCTCCTCTAACATTGCATTATTACTCTCTGAGGCCCTATCACCAATTAGCTATATTTTTATCTTCCTTATTTACTATCCGTCCTAACTACCTGCTGCTCTCACCTACTGCAGTGATGAGAGCGGAGAGCCTTGATGAGAACAGAGAGCTTGTTTTATATCCTTGCTTGCTGTGTGATTAACCAGAGCAGATTCTGACCCATATTTAATGACTATAAGGATAGATTCCTCAATATCCCCCAAGTATTAATCATCAGTTTTCTTTTCCTTGGAGTATTTTGTTAACTAAATATTGGATTGCTTTTTTTCTACAAAAACTCATGCCCCACCGTCTACTACAATAATGTTACCACCACAATATCTGCTCAAAATTCAGAGAAAGTAAAATAGAAAGGAGAAAAGAAACTTAAAAGAAGTCATGCAGTATACTCAGGGGACTGTGGTATCCCACGTGACTGTAACTTGTTTCCACAATAAAAATGTTTATTCATTTCTTCTTAATTTGTATTACTTAACACGTATCTAAATGGAAATGTCAGAGAAGTATAGAGCTTATAGCCTCACAGTCAGGTGAGAGGCCGAGATTGTAAATAGCATAGCAAGACATTAGCATGTTGATGATATTTAAGTTGTGTGTATCATTGCATGTGATCACCAAAGAAGCAAGTGTAGGTAGAAGAGAGATCCTAAAACTGAATTCTGGGCTCTCTGATGGTAGAGGTGGGTGGTGACAGAGAAGCAGGTGACACTGAGCAGAGGTTTCCAACAGATTAAGGAAAGGTAAGAACATGGTGTGGGAGAAGGAAGGGAGGCAGTGTGCAAGGGGGGTAGGGAGTTCTGAATTAAATGCTGCTCACAAAGGCATGAGTAAGGAACCAACCACCTGGCCACGTGTGTAATAAAGGAGGACACGTGTCTTGATAGGAGGAGTTCGGGGGAATTGGTGTGGAAAAGGTACGAGGTGATAGGCAATACTTTTGAGCAATTTTTATATAATTTCTGTAGAAGAAAGAAGAAGAGGGGGAGGAGGAAGAAACAATTGTTTTAAGATAGAAAGAGAATACTAGCCTCTTTCTACTATAATCCCGTTCTCATAGGCAAGTGACAGAAAAGATTTGTTTTCTTTGGTTTTATGCAATTAGAATATCTATATGAAGGAAACCTTATTTTATTCACTTCAAATGCCAGAAATTCACATTATTAAGTATTTCTTAGCAAGAAAGCATATGAGTCAATGTATTGGATTCTGCAGGGAAATATTGGTTTTCCAGCATTTCAAAGAGAAAGGGGCTTAACATTGATGAGAAAGCAATTTATTTGGCCTGCTTTGTTTTATTAAAATAGAACGGAAGTGAATCTATTGAGCCACATTCCTCTGGAGCACAAAGAATTTTCTGTTCGAGTTAATCTGCTTTAAAGCGACCATATGACAGGAATAGATTGCTCCACAGCATGGATTCAAGATACTGTCAACTTTTGAAATGCTGACTGAAGTCTCCAAATAACAAAGTGGGTGGAATTTTCAATGTGGAAGAGTTCATACTCCCTTCCCACCTGTCTTATAAGGACCCAGGGGTCTCTCATCATGTTTGAAAACTTTGTGTGAGAGGAAAGGATGGATTCTGGCGGTGGGTGGTGGCTTTCTTGTTTAGATCTGCGTGATCCAGCCAACCCCAGCAGCAATCCCAATAGCTTTTCTCACTGGGCTGGGTTTGAACATAGGTCACTCTTAGGGAGCTCGGAGCTCAAAATGCGCTGACTCTCAGGCACATGGCCCTTTTCTGGAATCCACATTTCCCATAGGAGCTCTGGGAGAGTGAAGACAGTCTCTCTGACATCTGGAAATGTCTTCCCCTTCTTTGCTGGCTAGGGAGATTCCAATGACACCTACTCAGTCTCCCCACCACCCAGCTTCCTCTGATTTCAGATAAGATCAGTTCCTGGAGGAGAAATTCACATGAATATAGGACAGAGGTGTCACTGTTCTTTTGTCTCTGCTGGTTGTCTATCCAGAGGAGGATTGGGAAAGCCATTCTGTACTCTTTTGATATCTTAATGGAGTCACACCTCCATTGTCCTTTGCACAGCACATGCTTTAACTTTTGTATCTTCTGTTCTTTCTCACCCTTCTCCTTTCTCTGACATCTGTTTCCCTAGGGATTTCTCTCAATTAAATTAACCATATGTCAGACGTAGATTTGCTACAGAGAGACCCCACTCAAATTTGGTGTCAGAATTAACCTAGACTAGAACTCTGGGATGGAATTGTGACCTGGATTCTGCCAGACGACATAACAACTGCCAGTAACAAGCAGAATAGTAGGGTCATTGACGTGCTGTAGCATCACAGCGACTGATCCTGTCACCCCAGATGGGCTGGAATGAAAGGCCCAGAGAAGGAGAAGATGGGTACTTGTTCCGTTGGATTCTCTAATTCTCAGACCGAATTACATGCTGATTCTCAAACCAAATCACACCACTGGCCTTTCTGGATATCTAGTTTTTGCCATAGGACTCCTCAGCCATATCACTCTGATAAATACAGACATAAATACATAGATATAGGTACTCATTTATGAACTATATAATATTTGTATATATGTATGCTATTAACATATTGTCTAAATTTGTGCCTCTTGCTGGCATATTTCTTCAAACTCTAAAATTCTGTCTCCCATGACAAGTACATAAATTGTGTATGTGTGTATATATAGAGAGACACGTATGTGTCTCTGTGTGTATTATGTATGTGTGCATGTATATATCCATATATATCCATAATATATATAATAATATGTATATTATTATTCTTTGGACTTGCTCAAGTTCTGTTTAAGCTCGAAGAAATACATGCTTTCCATACCAAAGGTGTTCCAGCAGGGGCTAGTATGAGGATTTACAGCCCATCTGGGACAGTTTCACCCTGAAATCAGATGAACCCTTTCCTCCCTTCACCAAACGATGCTGTCTGTCTTCCAGCTGTCACCTTCATTTTTTTTTAATTATTCACATTTTGTTTCTGACATATGACTATAGAAGCTCCCCATGTTAGATCTAGTTCAGTTCCTTCAATTACCCAATAGAAACAAAATAAACACCTCAGGTGTCTATTGACCAAGAACTGAAAAGTGTTCCATACAAATCTCTGAAAAAGTATTTTTTGGTCTCAAACAGGTCACTTTTCTTCCCCAAAATGATCACAGGCCAATGTGCTGACACACTGTCACCCAGCCACAGGAAGAGTTATCCGGGAAGACATTCCCAAGTGAGAAAACGCCTCCATCCAGATTGCCTGTCGGCAAATCTATAGAGCATTTTCTTGGTTAATGATTGGTGTGAATGTGCCCAGCCCACTGCAGTGTGGTAGGAGGTATTGGCATCCCCTGGACAGGTGGTCTTAAGTTCTAGAAGAAAACAGACTGGGTAAGCCAGGGGGAGGAAGCCAGTATGCCACAGTCCTCCATGGCCTCTGCATCAGTTCCTGCCTCCAGGTTCCAGGCCTGTTTGAGTTCCTTCCCTGACTTCCTGCAGTAACAGAGGAAAGGGTTGTAAGGTAAAATTAAACCCCCTTTCCTGGAGTTGCTTTTGGTGATTGTGTTTTTCACAGCAATAGAAACAAGGATAATAGAATGGCTGCTTCTGACACTAGCTGGGATTTGCAGTGAGATCATTCTTCCTCAGACTCTGGTAATAACTGGGCAAAGTCAGGGTTTTATCAGAGAGAGCAGAGGAAGGAAGGGGAAATTAAAGCGAGCCTGACTGTGTTGTACGTGATTTTAGTGAAGATGTTTCTAATAAGGCCAGGAATACTGCTATCCAAGCAACCATTATCCTTATCATTGAGACCCAAGTGACATTCCCCTCAGCAAAGTAATCTGGTCATTACCTGCTGTCACTCTGACTGTAAGACCCAGACATAGTCAATGGTTGGAAAATACTTCTGCTATTAGAGCAAAATGGAATTAAAGCAAAATAATATTACCTTGTGATATCAGCTTAACAGTAATTCCTGAGCTCACAATCAAGGCAAGGGAGAATCCTTCTGAAGAGTTTCCATCTGAGAACAAGTTGCCTTGACTGTTACAGTTGGCCATTGTAAACATGTTTGTTAAACCCTTACCTCTGTGTAAACTATCTGTCCACTCAGAATGAAGTAAGTATTTACAAACATGTATACAATGTCAGTTTCTATAGGTTTGTAGTCAAAACAATAGAAACAGGGACCATTTAGAGTTTAAAAATCATGTATATGGATTTGGTAATAGTTTACTTTATGTTTACAAAGCAAGTATATGAAAACATTGTATCAGTCAACATAGATTTTTATTTGGATAGAAGGGCCATTTTCTGGAACAGAACAGTGAAGAAACCAGTAAATTAAGAAAGTACTAGTTGAGGCAAATAATCTCTTTTTTATCCTTATAAATAAATTTAGATCTGTGTGTTCTAAGTGTTTTGTTTACATTGAACTAGCCTGAATATAACTATGTAGTTCAGCTATGTGAATACATGCACACTCACATGCACACACACACACACACACACACACACACACACACACGCACGCACACACTGAAAGAGAGAAAGAGAGAACTACAGCTCTCATCTCAAAGGGAATAAAAAATGTAAGTGATGAGGCCCCAGGAAAACAGTCATGTTACCACAAATTCCGTGTTCCATCGTTGAAGTAGTTTCATGAGTTTGCATAGTAACAAAGCAAGCCATAAATCAAGACACCTTTCAAATACATGAGTGGACACATCAGAAAGGAGGGACCAGCAGGCTTCAGGAAGGTCTCCTACAGACTTCAGATGCTTAGTGATGATGTTTATTGCTTTTGAGTTGATGGAAGGCAGCAGTCTGTTCAGTTAGTAGGTTCCTGAAGGATTTGTCTATCAGTCACATGATGTTAATTCATACACAGAGGTGAGCATGGAATGGCTATTCAGCAGAGCTAAAGCTAGCCAAAGATAGCATAATTAGCCTCTGGATCATCCTCATTCCAACCTCCCCACATCACTGCCATTCTAATCAGTCAGTCTTTGCAGAAACACTTCTTCCCAGGAATTGTTGTTGACTTTCATGTTGCTTACCATTTTTAAGAATGCTAAAATAATTCCATATATAAAATCACTTTTGATCTGAAATAGGACTTAAACTCCATGATATGAAAAAAGTATTTGAAAATACAGTTTTAAAGTATGAAAGAACACTCTCCAATTCACCATACGGGAATGCATTTCCATAGAGTAGTTGTTATGAAAAATGAATAGACTTATTTTTATTTTTCTTATTCATAAAGCAAAAGTATCAAATTGAATACCTAAGAACTTTTGTCAAAAGCACAAGTGCATTTACTTCCTGCTTGATGTTTTCTAGTGTCTGGCTCAACCAGTTTAGAAGAGAGTTCTTTTTTTGTGAAGAATTAGATCCCTACAGATTTCAGCAGCCTCAATCCATCCTATGAAATAAGGAGAGAAATAGTTTATAGGGTTTCTTTTTTTATTATTGAGAATAGATTCTGCTCTCGTACAATACATCTGGACCACAGTTTCACCTCCCTCCACTCCTCCCAGCTCCCCCCACCTCCTCTCCTGCAGCTTCACTTCCCCTTTATCTCCCTTCAGAAAAAGGTAGACCTCCTAGAGACAACATGAAGTCAAACATTTTAAAAAAAGGTCCAATAAGACAATGCATAAGTCCTCATATCAAGGTTTGACAAGGCAACCCAACAGAAGGAAAAGAGTCCCAAGAGCAGACAAAAGAGTCAAAGACACACTCCCAAGAGCAGACAAAAGAGTCAAAGACACACTCACTCCCACAGTTAGGAATCCCACAAAAACACCAAGCCAATCGCCACAACATTCATCTGCGTTTACGTTTACAATTCTTTTAATCAACAGTTTTCAGGGTAAGGTTCTGTATTATGGATATCTTAAATTAGTTAAAAGATAGTTATTTGAAAAGACTTCTCTGAATAAAAGACTTGCTAAGTACTGTAATTAAATCATAAGTGCAACCACTCCATGACAAAAAATACACTGTAAATGCAAGTGAAGTCATGAAACAAAATTAAGAGAAAATACTTATAATCTAATTACCCTCTTGTTTGTTTAAGTTCCTTTGGACTTAGGAAATAATTTAGAATATGAGACTGTGCTCTGCCCTCTTTTATGTATAGTTATTTCTACACACCAAAGTTTGACAGCAGCAAGAAGATAAATATTTGCTCAAAAGTAATCTACCATTCATGGAATTTAAGTTTTGAAATCATCCCTCCTACCTATTTCAAGGTCCTTAATTTAAGATTCACATAGTGAGTAAGCAACAGAATTGGGAATCAAATCTCATGTTCCTGACTCAGCCCAAGGCTTCATTATTCCAAGTATTTAATGCAATCTCACAAATGTTTGACTCTTGGGGCTGGAGAAATGGCCAAGTAGCTAAGACCATGTCACTAGTTTTGCAGAGGATTCATGTTAAGTTTCTAGCACCCACATTGGGTGGCTCATAACCACCAGTAACTCCAGCTCCAGAGAATCCAATGTCTCTGTCATCTGCAGGCAACTGTACTCATATGTATATAACCAAACACACACACACACACACACACACACACACACACACACACACACACAGAAATCTTAAGAAATAACCAATGGACCCAAGTGTGATTGTAGTTGTATAAGATGTTATGCAAGGAATCCTTGCATAATGAAGTAATGCTGGGATGAATGAGTCAACGTTAACAACTCTTTCCCCCTTCATTACATAGCAATTATAGAACCTTCAATTTTCCATAGTCAGATGTGGTACTTTTATTGACTATATATGAATTAGGTTGACTTAGCAGACTTAACTTCAATGGTTCTGAGTTGGCTATTGTTTGTTCAGTGATGGGCCTTTTGGTTTGTTTCTTTTGTTTGTCTATGAATGAAAACACTCAACACAATATTCATGGAATAGCAGAAAATATTATTTGTATCTCTTACAGTTTTGTGTGCTCCATGTGACCAAGAGACAAAACAAAAAAATACATGATATAAATAGATTTTTTTCTCTTGAAATATGCAGTTTAGCCTTTGAAAGTTTTGGAGCTCTAAGTTTCTCCCTCGTGGCCTATGGCTTTTATCCTCAAAGTCAAGTCAGTTCAGTTAGATGCAAAAGTTGTATCATTTTCTTCAGAGTCCAGGAGCCAGGTGAATTGGCATAATTCCCAGAAAATCTACTTTACACATTTATAACACCTTTAAAAGCTTAATGAAATTTTATTTCATTAAATAATAATTTCATAAATAATATTTGGATTCTGCGAATGAGAATGAAAGCAAAATTGTCCAGTGAGTTGGCAAGTAGGTTTTCCCCCTATGTATTTAGAAAAACGTAGGCGATGAGGAGGAGGAAGATGGAGAGAAAGGTGGAAGGAAGGACAAGGAGGGAAGGAAAGTTCAGTGTATTTAAAACGTGTTTTAACCCCAAAACTGCCCAGAAGCAATGAAGCAACTGGTTTTCTGCAGAGGGTGCACTTGGTTGACAGTTATTGTCAAATGCAAAAGTCTAAAACAAATTTGGGTTTCAACCTAAAATTCTCGAGCCCATGCCATATCAGACTGTCTTCCTAGCAAGCTCAAACCTCTCTTTACACAATTGTCATGCATTCCTTCAATTGCACCAACTAACACAATGAGGAAAACAAGAATGTGACAGTTCAAAGTAGCAAGCACATAGGTTTAAAGTTTGAATTCTCAGTTAGTAACACAGAGAATTGAGGCACTACTTGTCTGCCCACTTGTTTCCTAATTCAAGTCACCATCTTCTCAGTAAGTAATGAAGAAAAGAAAATACAAAGAGAGAGTAATTTGGGTACAACCAGTGAGGGTCTTCCATTTTCTTAACTCTATCAGAAAGATGCAAAATAAGTCAATCTATACTATCCCTGGAGTCTACACTCATGCTCTTCAGAGACTTGAATGAAGATACCCTTTGAGGAAAATGTTCAAATACTTGAAAATATTCAACAGATATGTAGTTTTATTAAATAAAATTGAAGCAATTGACCTAATCAGGCAAAAAGAAGTCATAGGAATTCTCACTTGGAGACATTTGAAGGAGGATAATGACATGAAAAAAAATGTATGCTTTCATAATTTATTAAAAATGGAGCTCCATTACCAGTTTCTCTTTCTTCCTTTCTATTTCCTTCTTTTCCTTTTCTTTCTTTCCTTCCTTCTTTCTTTCTTTCTTTCTTTCTTTCTTTCTTTCTTTTCTTCCTTCTTTTTTGGCTTAACTTAAGTGGCCTGAGAGTGTGAGGATGAAAGAGAATAATATAACATGAAACATTTACCAAATGTGTTTGGGACCATATAAATTATTCCATATATGCGTCTTCATATGTACCTGCAATAATGAAGGCAAGAGCAAATTTGTGCTATTATACAGCGAAAAATAAAGGGCAGGCAGAACAAGGTTTATTCCCTAAACAGGATTACTTGATGAAGATCAGTGTTGTTCACAGCCTGGCTGGCTCCTTTTCTTTGACATTCTGCCAATTGTTTGTTTATTTGTCACTTCCTCTAACTTATACATTTATTTGTTCATAGCAAATATTTCTCAAGAGCACAACACAGTACAGAGTACAAGAGGAAGGAGGAAATGGAAGGTTTAAGTGCCTCACTTATTTTTTGTTCCTGAACAGCATAGTGAAGAACCCAAAGCTTGGCTAGATTTAGAAGCAGTCTGAAAAATAAATGAACAGAAGGAGACCTAATTGACTTCCCTGTGCTTATAGAATAGAGCTCTATGGATTCCAGAGAGTTTCTTGAGTATGTTATTAAGGAGAACAAGAAGGATGGAAGGATGGAAGGATGGAAGGAAGGAAGGAAGGAAGGAAGGAAGGAAGGAAGGAAGGAAGGAAGGAAGGAAAAGGAAAGAAAGAAGGAAGTAAAAAAAAGGAAAGGAAGGAGGAAAGGAAGGGAGAAGGAAGGGAGAGAGAGGGGAAGAGAGGAAAGAAGAAAGGAAGGAAGGAAGGAAGGAAGGAAGGAAGGAAGGAAGGAAGGAAGGAAGGAAGGAAGGAAGGAAGGAAAGAAGGAGAAAGGAAAGAAACAAAGAGAAGAAATAAAAGGTGCTGGTATTGCAGGGACATCAGAATTTATTATTATCATTTGAATTATGTTGGTATGAATGCTCTGGGCATTCAGAAGAACCTGGGTTGTATATTTGATCTTGTCACAGGCAGGTAACTCACAGTGCTACATTTTCTTACTTTGCTCTGCATAGGAACTGTTAGGTTCCCAATCAGCACAAGACCAGGAGGATCATTGGATGACGTTCCACCCAGCTTGGTGCTGCTAAGCCAGGATGCTCAGGTAGGACAAGCAAATACATTATCAACCTATAGTGTTTTCAACTTTTATAGTGGTATTGTTAGGATTTGATATTGTAAGAAATCAAAAAGTGCTCCTACACTGCAGGTAAAACAAACAGAAAATGACAGAAAGTCACACTGAATAGGTTCCACCATGAAACACAGACTCTCTGGGCATCGCTGGGCACCTTGATCTTCCTTTACATGTGTTCACATTAGCAGTAGTTTGAGAAGTATGCCAGTATCTATGAATAAGGTGCATGATGGTTTGAATGAAGAGTTCTTCCTAATCTTGGGCATTTGAATACGTGGTCTCCACTTGGTTATTTTGTTTAGGTTTAGGAGGTATGGCCTATTTGGAGGAAGAGTGTCACTGGAGATGTACTTTGAGAGTTTAAAGACCTCTATTTCTACTTTGCTCTTTCTGGTATCTCCTTAAAGTTCAAGTGTGAGCCTTCATCTTCTTGCTCCTGCTACCATACCTTTGCACAATAATCATGGACCTTAACCCTGAGAATTGTGTGTATGCCCAAATAAACTCTTTCTTCTATGATTTCCTTGGTTATGTTGTTTTATCATAGCAACAAAAAAGTAAAATAATAAAAGGAGGCATGTGAGGTGGGGAAGAGATTGATTGTGAACACTCTAGAAACCTCCATAACAAGAAAAACACAGGAGTTTTAAGCTCCAACAAGTTTGATGTAAGGAGGATAATTCAGTGCCACAATATTGAATGAACACACACAAACAATTTTCTCATCCTCTAGAGGATTTTTCTCTCATTCCCTAAAGCATATCTAATCACAATAGAGCAAAGCTATAATTGAACAATGAGAAAAATTATTAAAAATATACAAACTCCTGAATGAGTCATTGTAGGAATCAGGAAGTTTATAAAAAATTTCTCCATATTTCATAATAATGAAAAACCTAACGTACCAACATCCAAGTTCAGTTTGAGGTAATCTAACTTAATATTTGCACATGATTACCCATGATTTCCCATGATTACCTATACCAAAGTCTTGTCTCCCTATGGAAGATTCAGCAGACATGGCTGACTCCTTTTCTTTGACATTGAACCAACATGTATTTTTTAATTTGTCACTTTCTCTAACTTGCAAATATTTCTCAAAGCACAACACAGTAGGGAGTACAAGAGGAAGGAGGAAATGAAGAGCTTAAGGACCTCAGTTATTTTTTTCCTGAGCATCATAGAGTTAAGGGTGGTGTTTGTTTGGTTTTTTGTTTTGATAAAAGATCTCACTATGTGACCCAAGCGGGCTTTAAACGTGTGATTCACCTGCCGCCGTCTTCTAAGTGCTGGTGTTATAGGTATACCTAGCATGCTCACTCAGGGTCTTAAATCTTATCTTCAGGTCTTTGATCCATCTTGAGTTGATCCGCGTATGGAAAGAGAGGAGTCAAATTTCGTTATTCACTAGTCTCAGAACCATTCACTGGAGAGGCTGTCCTTCCTCCTGCTGTGTGCGGCACCTTGGCAGAGGATGAGTTGATTACAGAGGCATGGATTTACTTTAGGGAATCTCACTCCATTTCATTTGCCCATGTGTCTATTTTCACGACTATGCCTCTGTAGTATATCTTTAAACCAATTTGCTTCAGACTGCTTTGGCTACTTGAAGTCATGTTTACTTCCATATGAATTTTAGCATTCTAATTTTGTGTAGATTATCCATGAGATTTTGGTGGAGATGGCATTGAATCTTTTATTGTTTTGGGTAATATGAACATTTCAAAAACATGAGTCTTTCAAATCCGTGAGCATGCAGTGAATCTTTGTGTCTTTTTGTGTGTCTACCATTATACTTTATCAATTATTATTCTTCAAAAAGTCACTATTATAGGAATTTGATTAATTGGTTTATTTGATATTTATTTTTCTAAGTAATTTGAAGTGATCTCACCATTATTGTTTCTTTGATGATTTTACATATGTATCCTATACATTTTTAATTTGATTAAAAACTATAAGTAAGCACCCAAAATATTTATAGAAATATTTAAAGGGTAACATTTTTCATAACTCTGCATTTAGATCATTTGTCTGTCTATAATAAAAGATTGGGGTAACACTACTGCCTTCTACACTTGTATCACAATTTTATGTAAGTGGATAATTGCATAAAAAGGTAGAAAAGAATATAATCAGTAATCACATTACAGAATGCCTTTCTTCACTTGTATTAGGCCTAGCACATGCTGCATGTTGAGGTATGGTACATATTATTACCAAGAACAGCAAAACATTAATGTTGAATATCTATATACTATAAGAATAAGCACTTTTTATTTTCAGAGTAAGCAAACTAAATTTAATATTTAAGCAGTTTTCAAGACAAGTAATCATTCTTATTGTCAGCAGGGGAAAAAAAACCCTTACTCTAAGGAAATCATTAACCCTCCAACATCATCTGTGAAAATGAATGGCATAGCAAACTCTTAATGCTTCCAGCTCCCTCTTGGTCCTGCAACTTTTCTGTCACAGCCACCTGCAGATCCATTGTGTGAAATGATATATTTTTAAAAAAAGGCAACAGAAATGCCATTTCCATTCTGTATTAAAGTTTTCTGATATAACCATATCTATTTGCAAGATTCTTCACACTGTCTACAAAACGATAGAACACTGCAGGGCAGCATCCAAAATTATCTTGGTCAAACTTTCATCCCTTTAATAGCCATTTATCACCAACCTGTAGCTCTGACCTAACATTATCATATAGTAGGCAAAACTTGTGGCATCCATCTTAAAAGACTGAAACAAAAGCTAACGATGTCATCATAGTTCATGTGAAAGCTGCAGCAGAGATTCCTCCTTAGTTATAACTGATTCACATGATGTCTACATTAACATAGTTGGTAAATGCATTGTTACGACCTTCCTTTCTTCTGTTCCTGTTAGTTCTTCTATAGCTCAGCATGCTATTCAGAGCCACATACGTTCATGTTCCTGGGCCACAGTCAGTCCTACTTGCCTGAGGATAAAATTTATTCCCAGTGGCGCAAGAGCTGTATCTTGCAAAGACACTTATAACAGGGGGAAGTTTAACAGTTTGTCTGAAAAACAAAATCTTACAGTGATTTCGAGCTAATGAAGATCTGAAATAATGGAAAGTGCCACACATTTACATTAATCAAACTAGAGCTACTTTCAATGTACTATGAATGATGTGGCTGCATAGTTCATTTAATGCAGAATTTGTGACATTGAATCACAAATAAATACTGGCTATCCAAAAATAGCCTGTGATGTAACACAGGAGAAAGCAGGGGATCTGTATTCTTCAATAGATGTCAATACTACTCGGGCTTTATTGCTATCCTTTACTCCAAATCCTATTCTTTCAAAATTAAGATTAGCTAAAGGTTCTTAGCAGAACATGGAAAAGATGTCCTGTACAATAACAAGTCTCAGATATTATTCTCTGCCTTAGGTGGATCTAGACTTCAAAACCTTGATTCTTTCCACATGGAGGGACACTGTACAAGGTGGATTTGGTTATTAAAAGAAGTTGAGGCAATGCATCTGATTTGGTCATGGCAGGCTACGTGAAAGTAAAATAAATTTTCTTTGCTCTTGGGAAATAAAAGCACCAAATTTTCTTGGACCAAAAATCCTAAACCAACACTAAGCAAGCAGGAATATCCTACACTTAGTGAAAAGGAATTAGTTTCTACCAAAGTTTCCTAACAAATGCAGATACAAGGCTGTGGTGACTATTCAAAGGGGAAAGGATGGGACCACTGAGAAAACTGAAGCCCCATAGTAAAAAGCCTGAGACTGAAACTGAACGGGGAGAACAGACAATCCCATCACCCTCATAATTAGTTTGCCACCAAGTCAGAGGCAGCAACCATCATGAGTTAGGGGGCTGCAAGAAAAAACAAAAACAAAAACAAAACCATGCGAGTCTGTCCCTGGGATGCACTCGATAAGGTCTGAAAGCAAAAGCTACATCATGAACCCTGAGATAAATCATTGTTTTCCCCTCTTCCCTTTCCTCCCTCTAACCTCTCTTTTCATAACCAGATCCCTCTTAAATTCATGGCCATTTTTTCTTTAATTTAAAAATAAATATATAATGTGTAAATATGCAAATACAAACTGCTGAGTCTATTTAGTGTGGCTTGTATGTATATCATATCATTTCAGGGATAACCACTTAGGATTGGCTAAGCAATTAAAGGATTTATCCCTGGGGAAGCTACTTCTCTTGCACTCAGCATTCTTTAATTGCCTGTAGTTCTTTGTCTAAGGTAGGGACCTGTGAGATTATCCCCTTCCATAATAGAATGTCTATGGCTGTTGTCTTTGGTCATTTTTAGGTGGCCATATTTTTGTGGTACCATGTCATTTCTAGAAAACATAATCTCAGCAGATTTCTTGGTCCTCTGGCTCTTAACATCTTTCTGTCCCTCTTCCATGATGTCTTTGGGTGTGGGAGTTGTGTTGGAGATGTACCAAATAACTGGAGCTAGGCACCCCAAGATCTGTGGTCCTCTGAATTTTGTGATTTTCTGTAGTTATTCTCTATCTGTTGCAAAGAGAAGCTTCTTTGGTGATAGCTACACTAATTAACACTTGCAAGTAAAGATGAATGGACTAAAGGGTAAATTGTGTGACTCAACAGGCCACACTACAGCTTCCAAGACAAGATTCTTCTTTGTTTGTTTCTTTGTTTTTGTTTGGTTTGGTTTTGCATTTTTCTTTTTAATTTGGTTTTGATTGGGGGAGGGAGGTTGCAAGGGCAAAGGGCAGATGAGAGGAGACAGGGAAATAAGTGGGATCAGAATGCATGATGTGAAATCCACAAAGAATCAATAAAAACAAAAAAAGGTATTTAGAATGCAGTCAGGCATTATGCTGGTTTGGTAAAGTAGTGGTAGAAGGTTCTACCCTAAGGTACATAACTTCATTAGTTCAAGGTATTTGGCAAGGTTTTAAATACTAGGCATGATTTCTCACCTTATTGAGCAGGCCTGAAGTCCAATTAGAAAGCTGTTGGTTACTAAGCTTATAAGTAAGATATAATTGCACTTTAGATATATCCACTAAGATATAATTGCACTCTTAAAGATATCTTGTCATGCTGGTTATTGTTGTGGTTCACAGGCATCACAGCTGGATAGGATGTTGCTTCTTTCCCTCTATGGGCAGTTTGCTCTGTACCTTCTGGAACTTTAAAAACTAGTCCTCAGGCTTTTGGGTAGTATCTAGCTCAGATCATCTACGTCCTGTGTCCAAAGTACATGGAGTCTTTAACAAAAAGGACTTATAGTTCTGGGAGTGGGACATCAAGGACCATCAATAGCATACATTGTTGTTAGAGTCTCTTGGACCTTCCTAGATAATGACTCTGAAAGAAGTTTCTCATTCTTGGTACTGGGGTTCAGTTTGATAGTCTATGGCTCTTGAAGAAAGCATTACAAGGCCAAGTGGCATAAGTTTATTTAAACTATGTATTCATATGTATACACGTATATGTAGTATATATGGATGTTAGATAAGTAAAATATAATATGATTCTTTATGTTTTTTTGAACATCATATCTTAGATACCTTTGTTTTGCTATGAAAAAGGAGACTTATAAGAGAAAGAATTCTATTAGGCTTACATTTTTAGGGGGTTACTGTCCTCAATAAAAGAGCATGATCTGTGAAAATAGGTAATGCATTTTTAACCTACACTTCATGCCAATCCATCCTGTTGAATAATAATTGAAGTACAAAATGTTCCAACCAACAAAACAGCAAATTCAGAAATGTATTTTGTTACATATAATATCAGTGATTAAAAGAAAAATGGTATTTCAGAACAGCCATAAAAAGCATTTGACAAATGCTACTATGGTATTTGTTAATTACAGTAATGGATTATAGCTCTGAAAATAATCTCATACTATATAATAAAGCTGAATTAAGATTTAATTTATATAAAATAAAAAAGAACTGAATTATTAAGAAATGACATATTTCAAAAACGGTATATTTAAAGGTAAATGCTAATGCTAATGTTAGATTTATTTGTAACTTATTAAGTTTTAATTAAATTTTTCTTGCTGTTTACTTGTGAAGTGTGTTCGTACCTCAGGGCCTTTGCGCCTTTGTTATTACCTTCTGCCCTGTATATTCTTCTCTTGAAAATTAGAGACTAACTCTTCCTCTCTCACTCAAGTAGATATCTATCTTCCTTAAACTCAATTTAAACACAGAAATTGCCCAATACCATTCTTCAGATCCCTTTTATTGTACTCAGTGTTTCCCTAAAAAGAGAGAGTGAGCATTTCTATGCTTAGACCCGGGCAAGGAGAACTCTTTCCCTGGCTCTATATTTAGGGAACACCACATGGGTACTTTTTTTAAAGGAATTTTTAATTCATTTTACATACCAACCACAGATGCCCCTCTCTTCCCTCTTCCCACCCCTCCAGCCTTCCCCCTCAACCCACCCCTCATTCCCTTCTCCAACAAGGTATGATCTCCCATGGGGAGTCAGCAGGGCCTGGTATATTTAGTAGAGGTGGGTCTAAGCCCCTCCCCCTGCATCAAGGCTGTGCAAGGTGTCTCACCATAGGTAGTGGGCTCCAAAAAGCCAGCTCATGCACCAGAGATGGATCCTGAAGCTATTGCCAGGGAGCCCCTTAAGCAGATCAAGCTACACAAGTATCTCGCTTATGCAGAGGGCCTAGTACAGTCCCATGGAGGTTCCACAGCTGTTGGTCTAAAGTTCACGAGTTCCTACTAGTTTGGTTTGGTTGTCTCTGTAGGTTTCCCCATCATGATCCTGATGTACTTGCCCATAGAATCCCTCTTCTCTCTCTTTGACTGGACTCCTGGAGCTTGGCCCGGTACTTGGCTGAGGATCTCTGCATCTGTTTCCATCAGTTACTGGATGATGGTTCTGTGATGATGATTAGGGCATTCATTGATCTCATTACTGGAGTAAGCCAGTTCAGGCACCCTCTCCACTATTGCTAGTAGTCTAAGCTGGGGTCATCCTTGTAGATTCCTGGGAATTTCCCTAGCACCCAGTGTCTTCCTATCCCCATGATGTCTCCCTCTATCGTGGTGTCTCTTTCATTGTTCTCCCACTCTGTCCCTGTTATAACTCGACCATTCCATTCCCTTATGTTCTCATCTCCCATCACCTACCCTCCATTGCCCCCTTTCATCCCCAGTTTGCTCATGGCAATCTCATTTATTTCCCCTTCCCAGCGTGATTCATGCATCCTTCTTAGGTTCCTCCTTGTTAGCTAACTTCTCTGGAGCTGTGGGTTGTAGTCTGGTTATCCTTTGCTTTACATCTAGTATCCACTTATGAGTGAGAACATATCATGTTTGTCCTTCTGAGTCTGGGTTACCTCACTCAGAACGATATTTTCTAGTTCTATCCATTTGTCTGCAAATTTCATGATGTCATTGTTTTTTTACTGCTGAGTAATACTTCATTGTGTACATGTACCACATTTTCTTTATGCATTTTTTGGTTGAGGGGCATGAAGGTTGTTTCCAGGTTCTGGCTATTATGAATAATGCTATGAACATAGTTGAGCACGTGTCCTTGTGGTGTGATTGAGCATTCCTTGGATATATTTCCAAGAGTGGTATACCTGGGTCTTGAGGAAGACTGATTCCAAATTTTCTGAGAAACTGCCATACTGAGTTCCAAAGTGGCTATAGCCTACAGAATGGGAAAAAATCTTCACTAACCCACTATCTGACAGTGGACTGATCTCCAAAATATATAAAAAATTAAAGAAACTGGACATCAAAATGCCAAACAGTCCAATGAAAAATTAGCTACAGAGCTAAACAGAGAATTCTCAACAGAAGAATCTCAAATGGCCAAAAGACATTTAAGGAATTGTTCAATATCCATAGTCATCAGAAAAATGCAAATCAAAATGAGTCTGAGATACCATCTTACACCTTTCAGTGTGGCTTAGATCAAAAACACTGATAACAGCTTATATTGGAGAGGATGCAGAGCAAGGGGAACACTTCTCCACTGTCGGCGAGAGTGCAAACTTGCACAGCTACATGGGTCCTTTTATAGAATAGAGAGGCATCTGGGATCTCTAGAGATAGCCTCACACAGAAACACAGAACTTCTTCTAAATAAGAACAAAATACCTGGAATCTAAAAAAGTCTTATCAGCCACTCTGGTGGGTCCTCTTTGTATGTGTGTGTGTGTGTGTGTGTGTGTGTGTGTGTGTGTGTGTGTGTGTGTGTGTCCATGCAGGATATACCTGACTCTACTATGGATACTATGGACATATCCATAGCAACTTATATAATATGAACATACTTTAGCAGAGGAAGGGCCAAGAAGAAAATGTTGGGGTCTGGGAGCTGAGTAGGGTTTAGAACATGTACATGAGATCATTCATATGATTTAGCAAGCACAAGACCCTGGGTTCGGTCCTCAGCTCTGGAAAAAAAAAAATAGACAAAGTCTTATCAGTGTAATACAGGGGGCCTTGTGAGAAGAAAAGGGAGCCACAACCCAATCCTTTACTGGTTACTACCCACTCATTACCCACCCCTGCAAGACTCTGAAATGGCTGAGAATGTAGTATTGGCTTTTACTAAATACACAGTGTAACAGTTCTACAATCTATTCTCCATTTAGAAAACGGTCGCAGAAAATTCTTAATAAAAGTATCAGATTGATTTTTTTTCATAATTCATACTTGTGGTGTTAGCTATCAAATAATGGTTGCTTTCTTGTTTTCTGTGAAGTATATAGTAAGAATTACATGTATACAAATATGTGTTGATAAAGATGGCTGTAGTTCAGAGACACTGGCATTGACATGTGCCCCTGTTTAGAATACAAAGTGTGGGGCGTAGCACAGCAGTTAAGAATATATGTCACATTTTCATGTGTATATGCTCCACAAACACATACAGAGCAACACACACACACACACACACACACACACACACACATGCACAGAATATGTTGCTGTTTAGGCAAAGGTAATTTGGGAACGTATCAAAAGTGCTAGTAAATAAGTTAATTTTTATTAAGAAATTCAACCTCTAAGACAAACATGAAAGAAAGAAGCATAGATGTCTTCCAGATCAAATTTCCATGACTTTGAATCGGGAATCAAAGCCAGAATGATGTTAGTTGGGAAAAAAACAAAAACAAAAATGCCCAGTGATTACAGACAGCACAGGGTAAAGGATATTACCTA